>JAMKQA010024183.1:0-14330 GCA_024699735.1 Posidonia australis
GGATGGCTGCAGAATTCTGGTTGCAATTGTGTGTCTTCAACTTTTCTAATCCCTCAAATGGCTACCTATAGGTGTCTATTTATAGGGAATTCTCAAGGATAACCCATGGAGAATGCAGGGAGCCTCGTAGACGAAAAGCCTGGAAGATTCCATGACATATTCGTTGCTGGAGGTAACTGCCATGGGAGGTGGAAAGCCAACAGCCAGTAGCCTGAGAACTGGCTGGGCGCCAGGTATGTGCGCCTGGGAGGTGCGCCTGCTATGTGCGCCACCTAAGTGAGCTAGGTAAGTGTGCTAGGCAGATGTGCCAGGTAGGTGTGCTAGGCAAGTGTGCTAGCTAGGTGTGCCAGATAAGTGTGCTAGCTAAATGTGCCAGGTAAGTGTGCTAGCTAAGTGTGCTAGGTAGGTGTGCTAACTAAGTGCTCTCCCCTACTTGCCTGGATTTCTAATTGGGCTTAGGGTAGATCTGGCTAATGGGATTCAAGGGTCAGCCACATCCAAAGCATCATCTGGAATATTCATCTATGGGTCACCTCAAAATCGAGGTGTCTACACATACTGACCTATGCCTTACAAAAGACACCGCCAACTCAACGTCATACACCCAAACAGTGCCACTGAATACACAATTCTGCGCACCACATCAATACCAATCTAATATGTAATCATAAGGTTAAACATGAACCCTATTGTCCATCTAGGTCATTTAAGGAAATCTTAGTATTTCTAAGTCCTTTAGTCTTTTATCTCATATCCAACATAAGGGGAATCTTATTAGATCATTTGGGCACTCAAAATCTTTTCTAATCATCTTTCTAAACATCCTTATATTATAACATCTTCTACAAGGTCAATACATCATTTAATGCTATTAAAAGCTACAAGAAATAAGCTAGAAATCATTGTTGCAAATCAAATCTGGCCCAAATCATGCTTGAATGTCAAGCTTGCGATTCGTGTTAGGAATTCACTCCAATACATCGTGCTTGACCCCCATATTCAGAGCATAAAATAGAGCAAAAGATGGGAAACTCAGAAATTTGTCTAGTTTGGGAACTCTAATTGGTCTCACGACATGCAACTAAAAATTTCACACAATATATTAAAACAAAGATATTGAAGTGCTTTACCATTTTGGACAAAAATCACAATGATCGAATGCACGTAGCTTAAGTTATCTCAATTTAATGCAAGCATGCTCAAACATATGAACAATAACTGTGGCAACTCAAAAATCACTATAAAATTCTCTAAAAATTCCCTAAAATCATGGAAACTCTACCATGAATCATAATAATGCCAAGCAACATATATTCATCAATTTCATGCATAAATAGAGAGAAACGATGGGTGTGCACCTCTCACGATGTGCACAGAAGCTCCCCCTCGACATTCGTCACCCAACATGAATCATTGGCCTCTTCCCTTGCTAGAACATCTTCTACAAGCTCCACGATCGCACGGACATGGCAAGGAGGTGTTTGTCATCGGTGATGCTCCCTCAGGTTAATCGGAATTCCCTCCTAGGCACGGAAAGCACTCAGCCAGAGAAGCTCAACGCCTACTTCTCGTCACCACACACACACTCTCTCTCACTCGCACTAAAAGAAGGGAGGAGGAGAAGATGGAACAAAGGGAGAAGGGAAAAAAAGGAGGTGAACGCTTCTAGAGAATTCTCTCTTTTGCCACCTTATTGTACTTGTAAAAAAGGGAGGGAAAATGAGGAGTGTAGAGGATGCCACATCCATGCAAGGCCACAAGCATTGAATCACAACCACACAATCACTTATTGTTCAAGTGGCTCAAGCAGTAGAGATCAATTCCCAAAGCACACTACAGTCCCCCACAACCCAAAATAAAACCACTATTATCCAACAAGACCTCCACAAGAGTCCAACACATTGTCTCATCTTACAAACATCAAAACACAACACCTAAATCCAAGCTACAACACCAAAACCACTGAATTATTGGAATAAGGCATTCGTTCCATAAATACGTGCTAGAATTACGCGTAAGAAACACAAGCTATCACCTTATGTTAGAAACACCTACCTTGTAACATCCCAAACCTTAACCATCACACTTAATCACGATTAATGATAATTAATTAATGATCAAGTTATTTTTAATGAAGGTTACCAGCAAAGGTGTGTGGCGACTTGTGGAAGTGCGGGATCGAAGATGAATCAGCATTGGATGCCACAGTGCCGCTGCGACTTTAATTTATAAGTTATTTCATGAATTATGGGTGTTTTAGATATGTTCTCCTTCTCTAGGGGTGTTTGCACAAAATTATTGCAAAAAGTTTAATAAACAAGTGACTAAAGGGGGAAGGGTGGCTATAGGAGATGGTATGCACGTTGTTAAAAAAAATAAAATGAAGAAGAAGAGAAAGAATAGGAAGAAGGCAGAAGAAGAAGAAGGAGAAGAAGAGGAGGAGGAGGAGGAAAGGAGAAGAACCTAAGAAAGAAAGAAAAGAAGTGAGAAAGAAAGAAAAGAAAGAAAGGTGATGGCCGGACGTGCAAGAGAAAAGCAAGGAGGAAGAAATGAAGAAAAAAAGAAGGAAAAAAGAAGTAGAGAAGAAAGAAGAAAGGAAGAAGAAGGAAGAAAAATGAGATACGCACTCCATTCTTCTTAATTCCATTCATCTAAGCTTAATATTTGTGGATTATGCCAAGTGGGAATGATTTGGATGCATGAAATGAATTTTGTGAATTTTTAGTAGATTTTGATAAAATGTTTGAAGAATTATGAGAATGCTATCACTGCTAAACTTATTTGAGCCATCTTGCTTCAATAATGTATAACTTGAGCTATGATTATTGTAATTGAATAATTTTTGTTCCATTAGAAAGTAGACTCAAAGATCTTTGATTCTATAGGGTACTTGTTAATTTTCGTAGCCTGTAGAAATATCAACACATGTGTATAGTTTGAAGACCTATTAAGAATGCCAGATATGAGTTTTTGGATGCCTTTTCCTCTCTATTTCTACCTCTATTTATTGTGGAGTCAAGACTCTCCACCTCCCTCTGCCCTTAAACGACTCCATTAATTCTAGCCATTGATCACCAGCCATTAACCACCGAGAAGAGGAAAACGGTCGTTCGTTTTCTTGCTTCCTTCCATTTTCGTCCATGGTCTTCAATGACCATTATTCTCACATCTCCCACTTGGTCATTAAAGACCATGTACAAATTTTCATGCATAGAGATGTTTCACTTCCACTCCCACTATTCGTGGAGTATAGAATTTCAACTTTCAATTTTCTACTCCCACTATTTACGAGAATGTTTTTCATTTCCATCATCTATGGAAATGTTCTTTAATCCCATTAAGTTTACAAACTTAATGAATTTTTCCACTAGAATTCTCTTTGTCAAAGGATCAGTAATCTTATCTTCTGTGGGAACATAACTCAACTTTATTTCCCCTTTCTTCACTATATCACGAATATAGTGATAATGTATATTTATATGTTGTCCTCTTGAATTATTTACACCACTATGTATAAGACTAATTATCACTTGGTTATCACAATACATTTCTATTGGACTTTTTATCAAATTGAGATTTAAATCATTTATAAATCTTTTGATCCAAACTGTGTGTAATGCAACTGCACTACAGGCAACATATTCAGCTTCCTGTGTGTATTTCGCTACACATCCTTACGTTTTACTTCCCCAAGATACAGTTGCACCTCCAAAGATGAATACATGTCCCGAAGTGGACTTCCGATCATCTTTGTCACCACCCAAATCTGCATCTATATAACCAAGCATTTCAAGTTCATCCGCTTGATATGTCAACTTGTGGTGCAAAGTTCTCTTTATATATTTCATTATTCTCTTGACAGCTTCCCAATGTTTTATTCCAAGATTACTTTGATACCTACTCACACAACTTACTGTATATGCCAAGTCCAGTCTAGTACACAACATCGCGTACTTCAAACTTCCGACCACTTGAGCATAAGGTACTCTCAAAGGTTCCTTCCCCTTTCCACAACATTGGTCTTTAATTAACCTTTTCCCATAAACATATGATGTAGGGGTTAAAGAATAATTTTCCATTCTAAACCTTTTAAGTACCGTACGTAGGTATCTTTCCTGATTCATACTCAATATCCTTAACTTCCGATCTTTAAGGATCTGAATTTTCTAAGAATATAGGATGCTTCCCCCATGTCCATCATTTCAAACTTCAAGCTAAGTTCTTACTTTGTATGAGTCAACATGTCAGTGTCATTTCCAGCAAGTAAAATATCATCCACATACATGGATAATATAATAAACTTGCTTCCACTTTTCTTGACATATACACAGTAATATAACTTGTTTGAAACAAATCCCATTCCGACAATCACATCATGAAATTTGTGATACTATTGTTTAGATGCTTGTTTCAAACTATATATTGGCCTATTTAATTTACACTTTTCCTTCATGTCCTTCCACGTAAAAACCTTCAGATTGTGACATGTAAATTTCTTCCTACAAATCACCATTTAGAAATGTAGTTTTTACATCCATTTGATGTAATTCTAAGTCTAAATGTGCAACAACAGCCAATATAATTCTTACTGAAGCGAACTTAGCCACTAGAGAATAAGTTTCTTGATAATCAATTCTTGGTTTTTGCGTATAATCCTTAGCAACTAACCAGACCTTATATTTATCAATAGACCCATCAGCCTTGAACTTTTTCCAGAATATCCACTTGCATCCTACAACTTTCCTTCCTTCAAGTAAATCACACAATTCCCACACTTGATTCCTTTTTATAGAATCAATCTCATCATTTATGGCTTCCAACCACAAATCCTTTTCTTGAGAATTCACAACGTCCTTATAGGACATAGGTTCCATGTGATTTTGCTCCATATCTATTAATAAATAGGAAAGCTCACAAGAATACAAGTGATAGTCTGTCATCCATGCGGGCTGATGTCTCATTCTCTTGTTGCTAACGGGTACATCTGGTTTTCCATTCCTATTTACAATTCCTTCATTTCCACTTATAAGTTTATTTTGGTTTTCACCCATAATTTCCATGGGTTCATTTTCTATATTCTGTTCCCCTTCAACTATAGGGTCATTTTCTGGGATATTATTGAAATAGTTATCATCCACTACAAATAGTGGTTCTTTTTTTGTTTCAATTTGCTCCCTTTCATTTGAGCTTTCTAGAAAAGTAGCATCTCTATATTCAATAATTTCCTTTTTTTTATTATAAAATCTATAACCAAATGAGTTTTCACAATAGCTATAAACGTAAACTTAATTGTTCTAGATTCCAACTTATCCCTTAATTGTTCAGGAATAAGTACATGAGCTATAGAACCCCATTTCCTTAAGTAATGTAAATTAAGCTTTGTTCTGGTCTACAACTCATAAGATGTGTTAAGTACAGACTTAGAGGGAAATCTATTCAATACATGATTTGTTGTGAGCAAAGCTTCTCCCCAAAATCTTTTAGAGAGACATGAATGTGAAAGCATACATCTAACAAAATTAATCAGAGTTCTATTCTTCCTTTCCGCCACACCATTTTGTTGTGGTGTGTAAGGCATTGTTGTTTGCTTTTTAATGCCATGTATTTCACAATACAGTTCAAATTCCTTTGAATTGTATTCCTCACCTTTATCTGACCTTAACACCTTAATGCTCCTTCCAAGTTGTTTTTCTACTTCCAACTTGTATTTCTTAAAACATGTCAATATCTCACTTTTATGAGATATTAGATATACATAAGTATATCTAGAAAGATCATTTATAAAAGTCACAAAAAATTCCTTATGATTATATGTTTTAACACTAAGTGGACCACATACATTAGAATGAATTAAGTCCAATAATTCATCCGATCTATGTCCCTTTCCAAAGGGTTTCTTAATCATCTTTCCAACTAAGCAATGTTCACATTTCTTAAATTCCATATTCTCAATATGGGGTAACATATTCAATTTTATCATTTGTTGTATTTTAGATTTATTAACATAAACCAATTTCAAATGCCACAATTCACATTCCGTTAAATAACACAAGATATAACCAAAAGCCACATCAATTTCATTTATTTCTTTATCAATTACAGTAATGCGAAATAAATCATGTTCTGGTACATATGCTTATTGCAGAACCTAACTTCCAAGCCATTCATTACCAGAGTGTCAACGGATATGAGATTCTGCCTCATGCCAGGTGCATAAAAGGCGTCCTTTAAAACCATAACGCTATCTCCCAGATCCAATCGGTAGGTGTCAATACCTTCCACATTCATATAGGTGTTATTACCGATATAGACGCGTTGTTCTCTAGGATTGAATTCTTTGAAGGATTCCAGTCCCTTCTTGATTTTAGCAATGTGTCTAATGACACCAGAATCCACTCACCAATCATTGGAACCTGGGACTACAACATTATTGCACTCCACTACGCCAACAAAGACTCTCTTGTTTGTTCGAGTTTTGTTCCAAGGTCTTGTCTTTATTTCCGCCCTTATTAGGACAACTTGCCCTGTAATGACCAAATTGGCCACAGGCATGACAAGAACCTCATGGTTTCTTTTTTGACGCTTGATTTGGCTTGTAGTTGTTTTTTCTTTTATTATTTTTGGGCTTCTGTAGTGCGGCATTGGCTTCTTCCAGATTGATCTCATGTTTCTTTCGACTAGTCATTATTTCCTGTTCCGTTCCCAACCTAGTCAGTATAGAATTGAAAAAAAGTTAAATTTATAATATTGGTTGTCACGAGGATTTATCCCATTGTTGTATTCATAAGTTGATTGTGTAATTACCATATCCATGAATAAGATGCATATGTCATGTATAGAAATTTTTTCTGTTGCAAGACGTTATTGTCTTTAATTTATTTTTATATAGTTCCATTCTAATGTGCATTTTCAATGTAACTTGTCAAGGTCATTGTCGAATAAAAGTGTATTTTCATTTTTTTTAATGTATACTTTTTTAATTTAAGCATTTAACTTATGGGTTAAATGGTTAAAAAATAATTTTTAATTGATGTTTATACTTAATAGTTATACATGTGTGAAGGAGGCGTGTTGGCAAGGTAGTCGACGGCTATAAGAAAAAAAAAAAAGGGGTATGAGAGAGCTAAGGTTGAAAGAGACAGATGTCTAAGACAGTGAGGACGTAGGAAAGAGAGCGTGTGTACGAGGGAAGACGGGGGTTAAGGATTATATGTGTTTGAGAAAAAAGAAGAGGACTTTATAGAAAGACAATATGAAAATGAAAAAAGTAGGGTGATTTTTTATTGTAAAAGGAATTTACGTGACTTTATCTTATCAATTTCATTTCTGAGTATAATTATCTTAGCAATTTCATAACTTACAATGGTTTGATCTCTAGGATTTAATTAATAGATTTCTGCTTGTGCACATTTATTGGGTTCAAACCTGATGTTCATGATATATTGCATTAAAGCCAGTTGTTGATTTACTAGAATCGTGGCCCATTTAAAATTTTGATTATACTAGTGCCAAGATTGATTATCAGTGTGAAGCATAATTTCCTTGGAATCATTCTTAACTGGTTCGAGAAGATCTTTTTTTTTTTAGCATACATGCTACTTCTTAGTAATGTTTGTGCTGCTTGATGCTTGTAAAATCAAAATTATTATTATTTATTTAAAATTAAGGGTAATTTGTATGTATATCTTCTAAATTTTCCTATATTTTGTAGATATCCTCCAAAGTTTTCTATTACATATATACCCTCGAAATTATTTCCATTAATGTATGAGCACCCTTGCTGTCACCTACGTTACATTCCATTGGTGAGCTTCCAATAAATCTTAACTCAACCATGGTTAGGACCTAAAAAAGGACCAATTTACCCTCCTCCTCCTCATCGTCATGCCTCTTCCTGCACCCTTCTCTTCGTTATTCTCTCACTCCTACAAGCACTGCCATTGTCTCCTCCTTGGCTTCCAGAGGAGTGTACTTAGGGGTTAGGGTTATGTAGCACAACGAGGTGGTAGTAGTGATCATAAGTACACGGTAGGGTTCCTTAATGGGGGTGGGGTGGGGGCACTGGAATCTGAAGCCGCATCCCCCAACCATGCCTCTTTGATTGCTACAGCTGCCGTTGCAGTGAAAGGAGGTGATTCGACCTTGGTTGTTCCTCCCCTTGGTCTTGGTGGAACCTCACGTCAGCTGTTGGAGTAGCCTCCCCTTAAACAATGACATTGTGACCTTCGTCGTTGGAGGAGGCCAACGATGAGGAAATACGTAGAAGTAACTAGAGAGAGAGAGAGAGAGAGTAAAGTAAACGACGTATTTTGAGATTTGATGAAAACATTACGACAACTTAACTCAAGGGTATTTGTGTACTGACGGAAGCAAAGTAAAGGGTATACACAATATTTAAAAAAGATGAAAAGTATGTGTGTAATATGAGTGTTTTTGGAGGGTACGTATATATGCAAATTTTCCTAAAATTAGTGTACATTTGAGAATCAAAATCACCGAACATAGTAGAATTAAGGAATCAGTTTCCAACTACGTGCCCTAAGATGGGAAATAGTGGTTTAAAATGCACAATAACCCATCTTCTTTAGGATTGGGAATAAACCAAACTTCAATTATGTTGGATTTGGATTCAAAAAGGCCCATGGATTGGTTATGGAGTCAAGAAACATAAGTTGTGACGATAATCTCATACATGCATTATAAAGCGACACCATTTGCCAGTATTCTAAAACACTTGTATTTTGGTACGTAGACTAGCAAAATATATTTACTGCTATAAGCCTATAACCTACAGCAACACCATGATAGGTGGGAATTAGTTTTCTTTTTCGTGTTAATATGCCACTATGGATCTTTAATGGTAAATTTAACACTTAGGGTAACAAATTTCATATCCCACTAATTATATAATTTGTTGTAATGAAACATGACAGGAAAGTTCACAAAGCTTGTCTACAATTTCATGTCACTCCACCTTGGTCGTTTTATGGCATAACCTCAATACTCACATGCTTGATAGGGATTTTTACTTTTGGATGGTTCACATCTAACAAAACAACTGAGGATGTGTAGATGAATATTAATCATTCATAAAAATCCTAATTTCAAATGATCACAAAAAAAAAAAAACAAAAAGAGTGGATCATAAACAAAAAATTAAGATATTTGTTTTTACAACTTGATGCATAAACAAAACTCACAAACAATTTGAAACCTTAAGATGAACAAGGATGATTCTAATTTGTTTTCTAACTTTTTAACATGAGATTAAATAAAATGTGGGTTAGGATTGCAAACGCAAGAAATAAATGAAGCAAATAGATAGCGTAGATGAGTAAGGACTAAGGATGATTATAATTTGTTTCCTATCTTTTTGTACCTTGAAAACAAAATGTGGGATGCGATCGCAAATGCAAGAAATTTATGAAGTGCGTATACGACGTGCTTGTTTGTTAATCTTAAGTATTACGTGGATATATAGGAAAAAGGTAGGTGTGCATGTGAATCTTAACAAGTATGTTCAAAATGATGAAATCCCCATAAAATGATGAAATCGTAAAATACGACACGTCAAAAAGAATCACATGAAATGAAGAAATTTTTACAAAGAAAGACTCCAAAAACCACACAAGTCTCAAGAAATTCCATCATGTAAACAACCTAGGTCAGCAGAGCCATGAAAAACATTGCAGGAATCAAAGTGGGAAAAATTGCAGAGAAGTCCACGTAAAACGGGCAAACTTGGATATGTAAAGTAATTCACGTAAAATGACGATGTTTTTGCAAAGAATGACTCAGAAAATCACACTAGTGTCAAAGGGATCAAAAATACAACAGATCCAAATTATCATAAGCACAGAAAACCTCATGGAGATGAGAATGGGAAATTGGCAAAGATACCCCCATGAAATATACAAATGACAACATGAGGAAAATCACATAAAATAACGGTGTTTTTGGATCAATTGCTCAGGAAAACCATATTAATGTTAAAAGGATAAAAAGTAGGGTCAAACCAAGTTCTCAGGATCATAAAAACGGTTGTGGAAATCAAAAGGGGAAAATAGTCCGCAAATGGACCAATGTGGGCCTTTTAGTTTGTATGTGTACGCCCTATGGCGATGAAATCCAAATCAAATCAAAAAGTCTGAAATGTTAGACTAAAGTAGATCAAATCGAAATATCGAATGAGATATTCTAAAAGTAATATGAAAAAAGAAACCCTCGAAGGAAAGGCATGAGACGCGACTAGCTAAAAGAAGGGACAGATGCGTAAATGTGATGAAGGCTATATGAAATGGATGAATAAGTGCCTAAATGCGTAAAAAGTGCTAAAGGATGACCTGGACAAGGATTAGGAAGGGCTGACTATGAAAACTAAAATACATGCACACGGATCAAAGGCATAAGGGCAATTTAGTCATTCTCATGGTCAGATGTGATAAATGCAAGTATAGGGATGATGCATGATCTAAGTTATGTCAAAACATGTACGAAGCATCTAGAAAGTGTTATTTGCATGAAAACATGAAGGGAAAAACAATAACATGATATAAACACAATAAAAGACAAATATGGGGACTAAAATGTAAAATTTACAAAAAGGGTGAGACTCTCGATGAAAACCATATTCATGGCTTCTATTCTAACATACAGATGATGGATCCAATGTCAATGTGGCACTAAGGTGTGAAAATTGCACTTGGATAATTTCCTTAAAATTCAAGATCTAAAGTGCAAAATTCACACATAGGTGCAAATGTGGTTAAAATGTGAGACTAAAACTCCATTCACAGTGAAAACATGATTTATAAATGTATCCTATGATTAAATGCAAAAATGTGAAATGCAATAAGTGACAAATATCCAGAATATGTAAGAAAACATGTTAAAATCCTAAAGGATGTATTTAGAAATAATCTAAGGGCCTATATGCAAATTGTATGTACTCAGGAATTGTTTATTAGGAACCTAGGGGCGTATGTACAAAATTCTAGGGACCTAAATGTGACAAAAAATGGGGTTTTATAATGATCAATGTAATTATGACATTTATTAAGATTCAAGATGCAAAGTTCACAATGAAAACTCATTTTTTAATTTTCTAGGGGCTTAATGCAAAAGGTCAGGACCTAAATGTAAAGAAAATTTGATTTTTATGATGGCCAGTGTGATTTTTAAATCTTTTTGGATTCAGAATGCAATTTTACAGGGGAAAACTCATTTTAAAATGTTTCTGAGGCTAAATGCAAATTTTTAGGACCTAATTATTAAGGAAATATGGATGCAGGGACTTAAATGTGATAAAACATGCATAACAGGGCTAAAAATACAAATTAAAAGTAACAGGGAAAAAAGATGCAATTTTCACAAGGATAATAAAACAACAAAAGAATATTTAAAATGACAGAGGCTAATATATAAAACAAAAAGGATTTAAATATAATGAAAATGACCTATTTGTAATAAATTAAGGACTCAAATAATAAAAACCTAAACTAAAAGGGCCTAGACCTAATTAACTCCCCTTCGAAGATCGTCGGAGGCTCACCGGCGCTCCTCCTCTGGCGAGCACTCCGACGACAGCTCTGCGGCGGCCCAACGGCGATGGATGACGAGCGACGGTTGGGGAAGCTCCAGAGGGCCACGGCGACAGTCTCCGGGGGGCTGGGCAACGCTACAGAGGCCTGAGGCCCTCCCCCCACCTCGCGCTCCAGCGACGACTCTCTGATCGGTGACGGGGAAGACAACAGCGCGACGTAGTAGCGCTCCAGCGATTTGAGCGGCATGGGGACACGTGGTGGACCTCCATAGCGACGCGAGGAATCTTCCGGTGGCTTCGACGAGGGCTGGGGTGGCCTGAGCCGCTCCCCCCATCCCCTGCGTCGGCCCTGCGTCGGCGATGGTGGCTACAGTGGATCGTTGGAATGCAACGGCGATCCTGGCGGCGAGATGGAGACCCTCCGGGGTTCGTGGTCATGCAGCGAACCCTCCGTAGCGGTGGCACAGAGTGGGGACGTCCGGAGCACCATGGTCGACTCAGTGGTGAAGGCTGACGGTTGGCGGTGGCAAGATCGACGACGGCGTTGGTCGTGAACTCCGAGAGGCTAGAGAGAAAAAGGAGAGGAGAAGAAGAGGGAGGAGAGACCCACGGGGGGCCTTGCCTGAGGCCTCGCCGATTTGGTGAACCCACTATCGATGGCAAGGCAACGACGGACAAAAAGGGAAAGTCCACTGTCGTGGGGGGAGGGGGGCGCTAAGCACTTCTACAGGCCTACTGCATAGGAAAAGAGAAAGGGAGGGAGATTACCTGGCTGGTTGTCCCGTGGTCTCCGGTGGCGTTCGACGGTAGCACGCTCCAGTGAAGCTCTGGCTGGGGGCTCTGGGAAGCAAAAGAAGGTGGGGATCGCTCTGGAAGATTGGGGTCACTCTCCTGGTCCGTTGGGTATCGAGGGAAGAAGGGTTTTTGCTTCTGGAGGGGAGGCTCAACGATGATGGAAACTGTCGACGGTGAGGAGCTTTTAAGCTCCAGCAGAGGCCTCCTCCACCGTCAATCCCCTTCCTGTCGATCCCCCTCCTGGATGGCCTCCGCGTCGTGGGATCGAGGGCACCATCAAAGAGGAAGGCCTGGTGATCGCAAATTCAAGGATTGAGCCCTGGAGAATCAGGGATTGGCTGCAGGATCATCGTTGGAAAAAACGGAGTCACCGACGGTGAAGGCTTGTTGGAATTATTTTCTGGTTTTCCTAAGTTTTCTGATTTAACAATTAAATGGACTATTGGGCTGCAAATGGGCTTAGGGTTTTGGTTTTCATTTGTTTTTCTTTTTTCTTTTGTTTTGTGATTTAAATTTAAGATTAATTTGATGATTTGTGATTTGAATTGGGGATTTGGGTTGATTATTTGTGTTTTAATATTTCAAGTTGATTAAGGCTTTATTTGATGATTTAAATTTAATTAAATGATTTGTCTTGGTTTTAAATGGATTAAATTGTTTTCTCTTGATTTTTGGTTTTGGACTTATTTGATTTAAATTCTGATTTTGATTTGGTTGATTTAAATTTTGGATTTGATTAGATTAAATTCAAATTTCATTAGTTTTCACTTGATTTAATTAAGGACTTTGTTTAGGTTTTGATTTAGATGATTTTCACTTGATTTAATTAAGTATTTTATTTAGGTTTTGAATTAGGGTTTTAATTATTTTTAATTAGGGTTTATTGGTTTATTTAGGGTTTTTGGATTTTAAATTAGGGTTTATTGGTTTATTTAGGGTTTTGGATTTTAAATTAGGGTTTATTTGTTTATTTAGGGTTTTTGGATTGATTAGGGTTTTGAATTTCAATTAATTATGGTTTTCAATGAATTTTGACTTTAATTAGGGTTTTCACTTAATTACTTGTATTTTAAATGGATTTAAGTGAATTTTATTTGATTTTGACTTGAATTAGGGTTTTTGTTTTATTAATTAGATTTTAAGTGGATTTGAATTTGATTTTGACTTGAATTAGGGTTTTTGTTTTATTAATTGGATTTTAAGTGGATTTAAATTTGATTTTGACTTGAATTAGGGTTTTTATTTTATTAATTGGATTTTAAGTGGATTTAATTTGATTAAGTGGTTTTTAAATGTGTTTTGTTTGATTTTAATTTTAATTAGGTCAGAGTGGGCTAGCTTGGGCCTGAATGGACTTGTGTGGGCTTAAATAGTCCATAGTTTTGGTGGTCGCAAGCAGAACATCATCCGGAAGAGCCTGCTGCTAAGTGACTTCAAAATCGAAGTTTCTACAGCTGGTTTGGTACTTGCAAGAGAAGAAAATTAGAGAAGCTAACACTAGTAATCTACCTAGTAATGCATAGGTGATGGGTAATATGGTTAATATGTAGATGTCTTTCTTCGTAATTTAGTATTAGAAGAATCACGATCTTTTGTGTATCGATTGGTTTTAAAGCTTAATTGAGGGATTGTCGTACCATCCCTAAAAATCTTGAAAGCATTTTATATCTGGATTGATACTCTATCTGGATCAAGACTCGTCTCGGTTGGTCTATTCTAGATTATTTGCCTTCTTGAATTGGAATAATAAACACTGGACCAGAATTGCAACATGAGGCACATTGTACTATTTAGTTCTTAAACTTTTTTTCAACCAACGTTTAGAGTTCACTGGTTCACATCTTCAAGGACAATATCAATTATGTTGTGTGTGGGGAGAAGAGAAAACTAATTGCCAAACCCAAATCAGCAACAAACAATATCACACAAGACAGAGATTTACGTGGTTCCCCGAATTGGGTACGTCCACGGATGGAGAGGCTGTTCTTCACTA
>JAMKQA010024184.1:0-21637 GCA_024699735.1 Posidonia australis
AGATTGCAACCAGATGCACAGAAAACCACCCACAACCACACACAACCAAGAAACAACAGATTATCCATTAATAAACCATTAAGCACAAAATCACAAATAATACATGGTTTATTAAATACAAAGGATAATCGGGCCTAGATGTTACAATACTTGTCCTAGGGGTGAGAGTGTAGGTCATATTGTTAGGTATTTAATAAAATGTATAGCTGCCCATAACAAAGATGATAGTACGTAAGACAATCTAAATTGCATGTTGGTTCAAGTAGAATAGTTAATTGGAAATATAATACAAAAGAACCAAAATATGGTGTAACAAAATTTATAGTACAAGATGAACAACCTTTGAATTTTTCTGAAAATATAAGATTTGAAAGTTATGTGTAAAATTATTTAAACCCATAATTTAAAGGCCATTCCAGAAATACTACTAAAAATATAATTTATAAAACATTTTAAAAAGATAAAGAAATTTTAATTGCATTTTTTATATTTTATTATGTAAAATATCATTAACTTGTAACGTTTAGACAGGTCTGAATAATTTCCTTTACTTATGTTTAACTGCACATTGAATAGACATAGAATAGAATTTGTAAAAAAGATTAATTGCTTTTAGACTTTTTGGTCATCCATATATTGGAAAAGCAATAGTAAATATTATAGAAGATATTACTAATGAATTTAAAATATATGATAAAATTAATACAATATTTTTTGGTAATGCTTCTAATAATAATGCTACAGTAGGAATATTACAAAGAAATTTAAAACTTGTATTAAATGGTGATTTATTTCATTGTAGGTGTTATTGCCACATTTTAAATTTAATTGTAGAAGAATGTATAGATTGTATTAGGCTTTATATAGAAAATATAAGAGTAGTTATATTATTTATTCAAACATCAGGTAAAAGATTTCAAGAATTTAGATATTTATGTGCAGAACAAGGTTTAAAAGCTAAAAAATTTAAATTAGATGTTTAACATTGATGGAATTCAACATATGATATATTAACTTCATGTTTATCTTATAGTAATGTAATTACAATATATTATAATTCAAGATCTAATTATTTATTAAATGTTGAAGATTGAAATAATGCTAGTGTAATTCATACATTTTTAGAATCATTTTATACTACAACTAATTAATTATCTGGTCCATATTATCCTACTAGTTCTTTAGTTTTAGTTAATTTATTTAATATTACAAATACTTTTCAATAATATAGACAATTCACACAATTTGAATATATTATTAAAATGACGGAAGAAAAATATAATAGTTATTGAGATGAACTCTCTATGTGATCAAGCTTAGCATTAATCATGGATCTTAGACATAGATTAGCTAATTGCATAATACTTATAGATGATATTTTTAATAATATGAATCAAAATGAAAAAATAAATGGATATAATAATAAAATTAAGGAAACCTTATATGCATTATTTGAAGAATATGTTAATAATTATGGTGAAAGTAGTTCTATTACACATACATCTAGTTTTGTAGGATCACGTAGTAGTAGTAGTAGTAATAGTAGTAGTTCATTTTGGAATAGATTAATTAAGAAAAAAGGAAAATATATAAAATCAATAACTAGTAATGAATTAGAAAATTATTTGGAATTTGAGTTTGCATTTAATGATATTAAAATATATAACTTAGATGTATTAAAGTGGTGGTCTAGTACTGTTGTTAGGTTTCCTATAGTTTCTAGAATGGCTAAAGATTTACTAACGATTTCAGCGTCTACTATGGCGTCGAAGTTTACCTTTTCTACAGGAAAAAAAAGGTTTTAAGTGATAGAAGATGTAAGTTATCAGGAAAACCTGTAGAAGCCTCTGTCTACTTGAAAGATTGGTATGTTGCAGTTAATCGTCTACAAAACTTAAACTTAAGCGACGAATGAGAAGATGAAGAGACAACAACTTCAATAGGGACGAGCTTCTACTATAGATTAAAAAAATGAATAAATTTCTTTTATAAAATTTTTAATATATATTAATGTAATAATTGTAAATGTAAAAAAAAAGTAAATTGTTGAATATCAGAATATCTGATGTAAATGTAAAAATGTAGATTTCAAGTTTTCTTTTATGTATACAGGATATTAATGTAAATTTCATTTATTTAATGATAAATAATTTTTTAAATTTAATTATAAATGTAAAATGTTGAATATCTTTTCAAGTTTTTAATGTATACATTAATTATTTAATAATAAATAATTTTTTTAATTTAAAAATTGATCCATGGACTGGCCCAGACCGATCCATTTGCGGGTTGTGGATCGTGCCAAGTTGGGGTAATTAAAACCCCAGCCTGGCCTATTTATCTGGCCCGATACAGGCTCATCAGGGCCTAACCTTTTATGGTACTCAAATTGAGGTTGGGGACTAAGATACTGTAGGCAAGTATCTGACGAGTTTCAGAGGTATGATACTCCTTTATTGTCGTTCGCGAGGCTGAGGTTGAGGTCTGTGGGTTGAGGTGTTGTTTCATTGTTTGGACCTGGAGGTATGATACTCTAGTTGTCACCAGACATTGAGACTTGAGGTACCATCGCGTGTGGAGGTATAATACTCCAGCTGTCTAGGAATCGTGTAAAGGACGCCAAGAAGGCGAATCCTGTGGTGTTGGCCAAGGTAGGTAGTGCATGTGCCCCATTACTGGTAGCATCCTGAGTGACAGGACATCTTTCTCAGGTTGGCTTTGTAAGGATTCTCTAGGTGGAAGGACTTCGGGACGGATTCACTCCTCGCAGGGTGGTGGGTCTATGACAATGCAAGGCATCTTAGTGGTTGCTTGTGGCCAGAGTTTGTTGCCTAATGCCTAGCAACGTGACTTAGTGTAGTTGTGGTTTTGACTAGTGTGGCCTACAGTTGAGGTTTTGGCCATTGTGGCCCATGTTTTGGTCGTTTTGGCTAGTAAGGCCTGGTTTTGCTATACGGTGATTTCCCCATGTTATTGTAATTTTAGAAGAAAAGACAAAATGTTTTTGGGAATGAGATTTATGATTTTGGCCAATAGGGCCATGTTTGCGAGACTTGGTGAATTCAATGAAAATGATTTCAAAAATGCTTTAAAAGGGTAAAGCTTGGTTCTGTTTTCCAGTTTTCTTCGTGAGGTGTGTCTTGGGTGACTTTCTGGTCACTCACGCGTGTTTTATGTGGTTTTAGGGTGTAGGTGCAGGCAAACAACATTTGATGAGTCTAGTGCATATAATTGGAGTCTCATAGTTGCACACGTAGATTCCTAGTAGTTAGATGTTTTAAATTAACCTTTAATTTCCTATAATTGAGTATTTAATTATATTAAAATTATTTAAGACTAACGTGTTTATGTTGGTAGTGACGGAGGTCGTTACATAAAGATACTCATATTAGATTTTTGAATGCCAGGATTTCTTTGAGACCAACTCAATGCTGATATCTTTTATTCCTCTCGGAAAATATTTGGAATTTGTATCGAAAGGGAAAACATTAGACATTTTAGCAAAGTTGATAGTTGACATAGCCTTTTTAATAACTAATCTAGCTAAAAAGAGGCCACCCGTGTAATGCATGGAGTCAACACTAGTATGATGTATCACAATTACTAGTTATATGACATATAATTTACAACTCCTCCCTAGGTTGGACAGAGCCGCCCTTGATGTGATCCTTCACCTCCTTTGACTTTTGGTTCTAGGTGTCATAGCTCAAAGAGATGCTCTCCTTTGTCAGGTCAAGACTCTCCAACTTTTGCCTTGGCCACGTTGTACCCCTCCCCCACCTTGCCCTTCGCCCACAGCAACTACTCGACAACCCTCTACTTCACCTCGCACGCCGGTCACCTCGCACGCCGGTCACCTCGCACGTCGCCTTCTCTATGGTGCTCATGATGGCCTCCTTGGCCTTGTAGGCGGCGTCTCTTGCCTTGCTTGTTGCGTCTGTTGCCACATTCAAGGATGCATCCTTGGCCTTATCGGTCTTATCCTTGACTGCTTCTTTCCCTTGATGGGCCATTGGATATACGTATTGCTTAGCGTCTATCACATGATATATGTATGTTTCTCCATATTAGAGGAAATAGACGTGCTTGGATTTTGTCCATTTTAAAAAATCAACTTGAACATGGATTCCCACTTAATTTGGAAGTAGATAGATTTTAAAGTACAAAAGTAAATTTGTAATTTGAAGAAAAAAGGTTCATGAAGTGGGTGATGACGATAGAGTAAAGGATGACACCAAGATTCGAATCCTATAAAGACTACAATACCTTATTTTGTTATAACATAAAACTAGGATTTTCTACAACATAAGACCCTTTAAAGAGAACAAAAGTTCTCAAATAAGCTTTCTCAAACAAGGGTATAACTTTGAAGACCATATGACTCATTGCACATACTTATCGAACACAACCACTTGGACCTTCCCCATTCCCTTCTTGATAGCATGGCAGACACTGCCAGTGGTTCTCTCGACAAATTCTCTAGCTTTCTTGGCATTAACCTCGACATCTTCTACTTTCTCAACTCCATGTTTCTTAGGAGTCCAAAAGCCACAACAACAACAACAAAAAGGAGAAAACTTAAAGCACATGTCTGCATGCACGATACAGTGTACAAGCCACTGAATATGATGGACACATCTAGACTCATGCACTCACCCTTGGCTTTCTTGGCAAACTCCTCAGTGTGCTTGGTGGCAGAGTCATCCTCTTGGTACTTGAACCCAACTTGTCTAGGAGCCTTCCTCCCCCTCTCTATTGTGCTCATCTATCTCCTTTCCTATCTTCCCTATGGTAGATGACTATTGGTGCCTTGGCTCTTCGACTTTCGTCACATCGCCTACTGTAGCCGATAGGACGACCACCAAGAGCAGCAACAATGACAAGAAGTAGCATCTATTACAAGCCATTGCTTGATGAAATATGCTAACAACAACAACTAGGGATGTAAATGGGTTGGATTGGGTCAGATTTAGGGTCTACCTTAACCCTAACCTGTCCTTTCTTAACGGATAACGAGTTAGGTGAATACCCATATTTAAAATTTCTGATCGCTACCCTACCATTACTTAATAGGATAATAGGTAGCAGGTAGAGTTGACGGGTGAAACGGATGTGTTTTCTTTTATTAAATCTAAACTTATATCATTTCATTGGCCTTTTATGGACTAAATTGAATCCAAGATAATTATTTTATTGATTATTAATAACATCATAGGAGTTGGTAATATAACAATAAAAGATAATACTAAAAAAATTATAATTTTAAAAGGATTTAACTAAAAATCCAAAATATTAGAAAATGTTGGAGACAAAATGAGAGCAGAAGAAAATGTCTCTTTTCCATCAAATGGACGCAAGAACCAACTCAATCCCATCTTTATAATAATACTCAAACTCCATCAAAGAAAATGTAATAATAGTGAGTAGTTGGAGAAGCCCAAGGGGCGAGAGAGGTGGAAGGTGGTCTATGACTATGTGTGGAGGGTGGAGGCGAAGGGGCAACAGAGGCGAAGGATGGTTTGTGACTACATGTGGAGGGTGGAGGCAAAGGAGCGAGAGAGGTGGAGGGTGGTCTGTGACTACATGTGGAGGGTGGAGGTGAAGGGGCGAGAAAGGTGGAGGGTGGTCTGCATCGAGAGTAGCTACTGTTATGACTGACTGACTATGGAAGAACGAGAAATTGAGAAGCCAGAATCTAGAGAGATGGAGGGGCAATAGAGGTGGATGGTGATCTATTGGTCTGTGACTATGTGTGGTTGTATGAAGTGTGTAGAGTGGAGGCAAAGGGGCAAGAGAGGTGGAGTGTAGAGTATGATTTACATCAAGAATAGCTAAGGCTATGACTAACTGATTGTAGAGGCCAAAGGGGGCCTAGGGACGAGAGGTAGAGAAGCTCCAGAGAGATAGAAGAGCAAGAAAGGTGAGGTATGGTCGTGTGGAGGAGCGAAGGAGGTCAAAAGTGGAGGGTGAACTAAGGATTGAGGAGGAGTGATATTATTATATATTTATATTAAAAAGTTAGAATTTTTATAAATTTACTAATTTACCTCTAGATTAACAGTCTATACGTAACATGCTATCCAAATCTTGATTCATTAAATTAATAAATTAGTAGATAACAAGTTAATAGATCAACGGTATGCAAAATCTCTACCTTAATCTATTCCTAATCTATCGAATCAGATTAACAGGTAATACCCAACTGATGTACATCGTTAACAATAACACCATCACCACTTGATAGTAGCTGAAGAAGTAAAAATTAACAACCACTGCTCTTGCTTTGGATTTCTCCTCTCCTAGTGAAACAACGGAGAAACAGAAGGTGGGAAGAACAAATATGTTATGAAAGCACCAGATATGCTGCCGCATTGACTTCAATAAATAGCTGCCTTCTTTGATGTTCAAGAACGTGGCAGCAGTAAAACATTGGTTTGTAAGACGAGTTGCCATGTATGCATCAACGTGGCAGTAGGACAAGTTCATAGCTACTCCAGAATGAACAGTCCGGTGACATCTCATCAACTTTACCATTCTGATCTTCTCCAAACAATGGAGACTAATTCAGGATAATTGGATTGCAGGAACCTTATTAGTCATTAAATAAAAAAAGGCTTTCAAACACAAACAAAAGAGAGTCCTAGTACCAATTTGATAATCATTTATCACTTCTGATTGCTGATACAATCTTTTCTTACTAGATAAGAGAAACTAGTGACATAACATTTATAGAAATCAATATGACATTTTTTTCTTCTTCGCATTCCACTAGCCTAGACTTTTGCTTGCTAATACCAAGTTACACAGAAAACAGAGGACTAATTGTGGTTTGTCAAGCTTTCTTCATCTTAATAGCAGGTGGAAAGAAAAGGCGGAAAACCCAAGCAGCCAGAATGGCACCAATGAATGGAGAAATCCAATAGACATAGAACTGCTCCCATGTGTTGTGGCGGTTGTTGATATACGCCCAGGCAAATGCCTGGAATTAGCAAATTCAAACAATTAGAACAGATCTCTAGAACTGTTGCAGGTTTTTAACAGATGTGATATAATCAGAAAACCACAATCGTACATCAGGATGAACAAGTTGTGGTGCTCAAAAGAGTTCAATGCGCCCATACAAATATACAAAATGGATTCGACAATATGTTTAAAGTTGGTTGTTATTTTGTGATTAATGTACTGACTGATATAGTTTACAATCTGACTGTAATTTCTTTTTGAGGCTGGATCTGACTTTAAATTAAAGTTAACACTAAGAGTTTGGCATCTTATGCTAACTTACATGTTCTATTCGAGAACCTACAAATGCTTTAATTACCGCAATAATACTTGAACTATTCCAATCCATGTACAATGACTGAAAGAAACCTTGACAAATATTAGAATGGTCAATTGAAAGAGAAATTGGAACAAGTGAACCATTTGAATGCTATCTGTTTCTCTTTAAAACTTGTCACAGGTAAATTAGACTTGTCACTGGAAATCCAATGTCAGAAAAACACTACCTGTTGATACTCTACATCATGGTGGCTTCAGCTAGGCAGACCTTACTCTAAGGTTTCCAAAATTTGAAATTAGAGTTTGTTAGTTTTTTTTAATCAAATAGAGTTCATTAGATATTAACCCCTCTTTGGATAAAAATAGTAAGAATGAGTAAAAAGGATACTACTATTCTGATGTATTGCTATTCTATTTGAAACTAACTTTCTTTTTTAGATGAATAAGTGTGTATAAAGAGAAATTCTGGTTTAATTGAAAAGTAGAGTAAATATTGGAATAAATGAAAAACACTCTAGATTAATATTATTCAACTTGATTATCAAAATATAATTTGAAATATATATACATCATATTAAATATATATTATTTTTATACAAAAAATAACATATCATAGATACACATGTATCAAAATAACTTTATTCTATTCCTCCTGCAGAATAATAATTTTGGAATAAGTAAACCAAAATAAGAATTATTATTCTGAATTTATTCTGATTTTTACATCACCAAATGGAATACTAATTCCTATTCAAAATTTATTCCATGAGTTATTCAAGATCCAAATGCACAAAAACCTACATAGAAATTGGTATATTCAAATATACCCTTGAGTGGAGCTTGAAATGTTTTGATTCTAAAGAGAAAAATAGAAAATTTCAACCAATAAATCATACTTCTAAGATTGCATAACAATAATTGAGACTCTTGGCTTCATTTATCACGTAGTGGTCTGAGTGGGGGATGAAAGCTTACTCAAAATATTTATAAAACCCCAGCTTCTGGGTTATTACTAAATCAACAGATTATCGAAACATGGATCTGGCTTGCACTAACCACTGATTAAACTGTTGATCAAACCGACCACGCCAGAAGCAGGGGTTCTATACAGAAACTAAACAGTTTTCTGTTTGACATGTTGTCTCTTCTTGTACTGATTTGATGCAGGTCCATTTCAAGGGTTGTCAAAGAATAATTTTGATGCAAACTACCCTAAAAACAGAAAACAATATTTAACCTACATCGTCACTAGAAGTAAACATATTAAATATTACTACGAACAAAACTTATAACTTGCCTTGTCAGTGGATAGATGCTAAAATGACACACTGAAGTAATTATATTAACAAGCATACACAAATTGAAATTCAGCCTTCTAATAACAGTAATAGCATGTAATAGAAACATCCTTTCAGTATGGAGATCCTTTTTCAGTAACCAATGCCCATATGAAAATGTCAGCGAAGTTCTTTGGACTCTACTAAGATTAGTGAGGCCCTTTTCTGTTACCTAATGAGCAAGAAACTAGCATGTTGATGTGGAGCTTAGCATTCAATTGTGCAAGTACGGATGGATAGGGTGATAGGCTGGGTTCATTCATACTTAGTTATCAAGAAAAGAAGGTTCAGAGAAAACCTTCTTTGGACTATAAACTGGATCCAGCTAGAGCTCATAAGAAATAAATAAATAGTACTCAAAACTAGAGATCACTAAAGAAAATGAATAATAGTCATGATCACTAAAGAAAATGAATGATAGTCATGAGTGTTGAGTCAAGAGAAATTATCTGAACCAGGACGGTTTAGAGGTCGGGAGAAGAGTGGACTCTGTATTACAAGTAATTTGCCCAATTTGGAATGTAATTACTAGAAACCTATTCCATTACAAGAAAGTTAAGAATCAATAATCAACACATGCCAAGTGGGCATTCATTTTATATTCAGTTGAACGAACGAACGCTTGCCGAACAAACCGATACGTCTGTACAATTTTTAAGAGTTAGTTGCCAACAAAATTCATGTGGTTAAAAGGTAACTAATTACCATCTTCTTTGTCAATTTCAAACATCAACACCAAAACAATTCACTGCCAAAATCATATAAACTGCAAGAGGGAAAGAATCCTTCCTACCCAAAATCGCTTGCTTCACAAACAAAAGGCAAAAGCAGAAACAAAAGGCGAAACTTACATTCGCCGGATTCATGGCAGGCCCGGTGTACCCCGAGCCGGAGACGACGATCGCGACCGTAGTCATCGCGATCAACCACGCCTTGACAATCGGATTCCTCGGCCCTCTCGTTACAATCAACAACACCAAGAAACTCAAAACAAACGTAAGAACCCCCTCCGCCGCCGCCCCGCTGTGCACATCCACCTTCAGCGATGGCCCCTTCAGCATCCCGCTGTACTGCTTGGGCATGAACTCCAAGATGGCCAGTGCCCCACCCACCGCCCCGGCGGCCTGGGCGGGGAACCGGAAGGCCATGGAGACGAGGTCGGTGTTGGGGTTGAAGCCTGCGGAGTAGAAGGCCGCGGTGGAGGTGGGGTTGAAGCTGGCCCCGCCGAGGAAGGAGGAGACGGCTGAGCAGAGGAGGATGAGGATGAAGAGGAGGGAGGTGGTGATGAGGAGGGCGGGGACGTGCGGGGAGGAGATGGTGGTGGAGATAAGGTAGGTGAGCGGGCCGAGAGTGGACACGCAGAAGACCCACATGAAGGTCATCAGGCAGTCCGCCACTGTTGCCTTCACCACCACCTTCGCTCCTCCTTCTCCGGCGGCGGTGGCCATGGCTCCTGCTCAGGTGCTAGCTCAACTCCCAGTCGTCGTCGTCACTCGTCGATTGGAGAGGGATGGTGGGTGTGGGTGTGGGTGCGGTTGGGAAAGCATGCATGTGGTTGGGAAGGTACGGGTGAAGGAAGCGAAGCGCCAGAAGCAGAGAAAGAAGCGCGGAAAAGTTAGGTAGACCTTTCACGCACGGGACTGTTCTAATTCGGGTTTGACTCAGGCTGAGGTGTGGTAGCGGACTAGGGTTGGATTAACACTAACTCGTTTTCTTTAATTATAGATTTATGTGCTGATGTTTCTCTAATTAAAGATTTTATGCTGATGTAATGACTGGTCGAGACGGATGAAGGATGTAACCTTTACAAGTAGGCAGATCCGTAATGTATACCCGTAAGTTTCACACAGAAGTTGAAATGACCCTACAATTATTCAAATAACCTCCTCTGCAACTAATGAATTCTTATCGCACGTGTTGATAGATTGTTAAATAATATTTATAAATCTGTTCTTATTTATAGGTTATAGTGTGTGTATTTCTCTCTCTCTCTCTATATATATATATATATATGTATATATATAGTATATATCTATTGTATGTTCTCTCAAAACACAAAATAGCTTTTGTATCCAGGAAAATCTAGTTTTTGGTTATTTTTCTTTTTGAAATTCAAAAATTAGAAGTATTTAAACCATCTCCTCTTTCAAACCTTACAATTACCTCTCTTCCATCCTCGTGCGCACAACCCCCCTGTGCCTGACACATCCATCAGTGTCGACTCATCACAGGAGATCCTTGCCGATTGGCACGGATGGTGGTGTGAACGGTTCTTTTACCAATGGTGAGGAGAACAATACTGCAGTCGTTCTTGGCAGAGCGATTAGAGGTGCTACCGCTTTCCTATTGTCGTACGCCATGTTGTTCCTTGTTCGCCGGTGGAAATAGATTGAGAAGCTCAATGACATCAATTGATCCTTTCTTGAACAGCAAGAGCCGTGGTCTCCCTATGACATCCTACACGGGATCGAAGACGTCAACCTTGCTTTACATCGACAACACCATGGCCTTGACCCTTTGCCGCCACTTCTCTTTAGCGGAGATCGAGGCCACCATAAATCGCTTCGATGAGAAGCTCCTCCTCGACGTCGGTGGGTTTGAGAAGGTCTATCGCGGCAGCATCGCCGACGAGTCCAAGATGATCATGGTAGCCATCAAGCGCACGAACCCCTCATCGGACTAAGGCATCCATGAGTTCCGGAACGAGATAGAAATGCTATCGCATATCTACCATCACCACCTCGTCTCCCTAATTGGATCTTGCGAGGAGACTGGTGAGATGATACTGATCTACGACTGCATCGCCAATGGTAAGATTCTTCAAATCTCATGTTGTAGGCAATATTGGTACTTTCTACATCTATCTCTCTTTTTTCACCCTTTTTTCTCCGAAACGTGCTTACATCCATCTCAATGACACTAACTTGCGATAGGTATCCTCCATGAGCACCTTTACCAATCGACGAAGAATAAGTCCCTGCTCTCTTGGACTCAATGGCTCGAGATTTGCATCAGCGCCGCTCGAGGCCTCCACTACTTGCATCGGATGGTGTTCATCGCCCATTTACCCCCGACGAGGACAAGACAATTGTTTGGACGACACAAGTGGGCCACCATCACCCACCTGGCCTACCTCCTCTTTGGTTAGATCGACAACATTGTCAAGAACCACTAGAACTCCACCCTCAAGAGCAGGTACTTCACTTGCAACAACATCGATGACGAGGGGAACATCCACAGCAGTGTCCCTCGTCAAGTGGACAACAAGAGGGGTACGTGCTGCCAGTTCCAGCGGGGTTGACATTGAGTTGACTGAAAGGTGGTCTGGTTGGAGAGGATGTTGGACAAGAGGCTGAACAGGAGATGGGACAGGATGCTGGGCAAGAGGCTGGACAGGAGATGAGACAGGATGCGTAAGCATGGGTTGGGTGAGTAGGCAAATGGGCGACCCAGAGTGCATGGTTGACGGTGCAGCGATATGCTCTGCCCTCGCGATCAACCGTATCATGTGGACTGCTGATTCGAAACCGGCATGACTCAGACGATAAAGATGAGTAGGGAAAGGCTCATCAACAATATAGATCAGATTAGAAGGGTCTACTATGGACGTCGTAGACCTAGAAGCAGAAAGGAAATGGATTCCTGAGGCGCCGGCGCCTACTAAGTTGTTATGCGCAGGCATGGGCTGGTTAACAATGTTAGGATAGGCGGGTGGTGCTTGTGCATGTGGAGGTGGTGGTGTAGGTGTGGTGTGTGCCTCTTGAGTGTCAATGACGATGACCTTGTAGTCAATCAAATCCTAAATGGTGTTCCGAAGAGCCATGCAATTATCTGTCGAGTGACCCGCGTAGTGGTGGAAATTGCAGTGGGGGTTCGTGTTGTACCACCCCGGAAGAAGGTTCGGCAAGGGATGGACCTCCAAGAGTTTCAGGTGTGACACCACCTTGGGGAGGATAGCAGTTAGTGGCTCAACGAGTGGGGTGTACTGTCGTGTACCATGCTGAGGTCTTCTCTACCCTCGGAGGGGTCCTTGCCAAACTGGTGCCACGGGATACACCGGCTGGGTGGTGGTGGTGATTTGTGGTGTGTGTGGTGCCCTAGGTACAAGTGCATAGACTAGTTGATTCGGGCCTGGTTGGTTCACCATATTGACGAGCATGGCGGATGGCCCTACGTATGCAACGACAGGCTTGGGAGGATCCCGCCTCTTAGGGTAATTGGTGCCGGTGCCGTTACGAGTGCTGCTGCTTGCATGGTGACCCAGGGATGCGACTTGTTTGGCAAAAGTGGCGAGTGCAGGAAAGCTGCCACTGCGAAGGGAGCTCTTTACACACGCGCCTGCCCGAATCAAAGATAGGAAGGTGGTGACAGGTTGAATGCTCAACAGAGCCCCAACATCTAACTACGCACCTCTAATAATGATTTCGATAGACTCCTCGTCGGAGGGTCTATCTCCCACTTGTGATGCAAGGACATGCCAGCGGCGGACGTACTCCCCATACGGCTCATGGGGTTTCTGTCTTGTGGCGACAAGGTCCTCTCTCTTTGGGATCAAGTCGAGATTGAAGGCATATTGGTCCATGAACGCCTGCGAGAGGTCGTTCCAAGTCTTGATCGAACCCATGTCAAGCGACGTGAACCACTTGAGGGCCGAACCGGTGAGACTATTCTGGAAGTGGCAGATAAGCAGCCTCTCGTCAGTCTGTAGTTGAGCGAGATCTCTACAATATGCCCTAAGATGTGAAGTGGGGCAACCCTTATCGTTGTACTTCTCGAAATCCGGGATTTGGAAATGCGGTGGGAGTGTCGCCTCTGGGAAATAACAGAGGTCTTGGAATCCATAGGGCTGCGGTGGCTTCCTTGCACTTGTCGAAGTACTCTCTCTAGGTCACCCACCCTGGCGTGGAGGGTATCTGGAGCTGCTACTGATGAGGGTGATGCAGTAGGGGGAACAGTCACACATGTTGTGTGGGTCACACCTAAGTGCTCCTCTGGGTCCACCATCATGCCACCTGATGTTGCAGCATGATGGCCAACATATCTGTGCAGAAGTGCTGGATGTCGTTGTGAGAATGAAGGTGCCTAAACCTGATGGTGTGTGAGAGGAGGATGAGTGGAGAGTTGTGTGGCAGTGGGTGCTGAGTGTGGGAGTAACAGCTGCTGCAGCGGTACGACGCCAGGTGGCAGGCTTGGTGGATGTTGTACTCCAGCCAACCCGAGGGGCTGGCCACCAGATGCTAGAGTAGAATGCTATGCAGTGAGGTGGTGTGTCTGAGGCAGTGGTGTCACACCTAATGTGGGTGCAGTGAGTAGCTGGGGTGAGGGCTGAGGTGGTGGTGCTGATGCCTGGAACCACCAGAGTAGGCTGCCAGGGAGCCTCAAGAACAGTGGGGTCTATAGTAGACTGGATAGCAAGGGCCATGCCCTCGATCTTCTAAGTGAGGGCCAGCAGATATTCTGCCTGTGCAGTAGGAGACCCCTTAGGGACGGTGAGGGATGGCACAGTCAAAGGTTCGGAGGTCAAAGATAGGACAGATACAGGTTGCTCTAGAGGCAAGGAACCTGCAAGGAACGTCGCCACAATGGGCAGAGTACCAAAGGAGAAAGAACCCTAAGGAAGTGAGGCCGTCAGTGATATATCTGGAGCCTAAGCAGGGGTCACTGAGATAGACTCAGTGCCCGGCTCCAGACTAGCCAAGGTCAGTGGATGTCCTACAGGGTAAATTACAGAACCTCTGTGATACACGAAGGAGATAGAGTGAACAACTGAAGACATAGTGAGGGTAGGAGGGACCGAAAATGGAGTGCCCTCTAGAGTGACAGTGGAGGACAGAGACTCGTTGGTGCGTTGGGCCATGGCTAACTGAGAACGGGTGAGAATCGGACTACGGTGGTAAACGAGGGGATGAATTCTAGGACGAGCTATCGTCAAAGTGACGAATAACTTGGGAAAAGATGATCAGCAACGAAGCGTCGCAAACAGGGGAGTCGAGGCAGGAACGCTCGAGCAGTGGCTAAGGAACTCACGCTCTACCTAAAAAAAGAAAACTACTGGTGTTAAAATTAGCAATAAGATGCAGTTGTTATGATAGCGTGAATAGCATTCATGCACATTGATGCAACTAGTATGCTCTGTCTCACCAACTAAGTGTTTCCTAAAAGGCCATCTACTCCTGGATCACACATGGGTAAATGGGTCTCCGACTCAGGTTAGAAAGTAAAGGTCTCCATTCTAAATCCTGGCCAAAGTGTAGGCAGTGAACGGGTGGTGTGTTGGTGGCCTCATCTCCTGCAGTAGCATGGAGTTGTACCCTCTACTAACACCGACATGACCCTAGACAAGGAGGGACAAACTAGCAACACACCCTACACTAAAGCTATAGAACGGACTACTAGAATTGTCCTTCACAAACTGTAGGTGGACTTAGGAGAGAAGATGCATGCCCTATCTGATCAATCATGCAATATGCTTTTATGTCTTTTACTTGCATTTTATTGACGCGGGGGGGAGAGTTTGATTTGGTCTCTAGTTTTTCCTTATTCATTGTTTCTTTGAATTTGTGTGTTTTAATTTAACCAGAAAGGGAAAACAAACATGTCTCTACTCTCTTAGGCATTTCAAGTGCGAAAAGGGGAAGAAAACACACAAGTAAGGCAAACAAGCAAGCAATCAACAAGTAAAAGGTAGGATCATGGCATGTGCAAGTGTCATGGCATCATGGTTGTGAAAAGAAAACATCCATCATATCAAACGACAAAGCATATGGCATGCAAGTGCAGTGACAGAGTAAATGTGTAAAAGAAAGTGTGAAAGGCACACAAAGTAAGCAAACAATCATAAGCAAGGCAAACAAACAAGTATGTGAAGCCAAAGCCTTAGAAAGCAAGAGAAAAAAGAATAACTTGAAAGCTAGGATCTTGTTTCCCCAGCGGAGTCGCCAGTTTTGTGACCATGCCCGCCTGGGAATCCGACACTGAGTTGCGCCAGAGGGAGGAAGCCACAACCATGCTAGGATGGCGAAGGCGCAAGATAGGATAAAACAAAAAAGAAAAGGAGTCGCCACCTAGTCTTTTAAGGGAAAGACGTGGAAAACCATAATCAAACCACAAAAAGATGAATGCATGTGATGCAAATGAAAAGGCGAGATTTCCACTAACCAGAGGATGGGTAAGGATTCCTATTATGCACGGGGAAGGTGTTAGGTACCCCCGTATGCCCGACAAACTCGATCTTTCTAGTCTAATTCGCTTACTAGAGGCTGAATGATGTTTTGCTAAACCTAGATTGTGCTCTAATCATGATAATATGAATGTCAAATTGAGACTAGATGGATATGCAAGATGATATGCAAAAACTGCGAAGAAATCCATACAAAATGATGAAATCACAAAACATGACATGACAAAGAAAATCACATGAAATGACGAGGTTTGTGGGGAGAAAGGCTTGGAAAATTATACAGATGTCAAGAGAATAAAAAATATAACCGACTCAAATCATCAGAATCATACAAAACATCGTGGAAATTAGGACGGAGAAATTGCGAAGAAGTCCACGCAAAACGGGCAAACTTTGACATGTGAAGAAATTCACATAAAATGACGGTGTTTTTGGATGGAAGGCTCCAAAAAACCACACCAACATCAAGAGATTCAAAAATGCAACCAATACAAATCATCAGAATCATGGTAAACATCGTAGAAATTGAGATGGAAAAATTGCAAAGAAATCCACGTAAAACGATCAAATGGCGACATATGAAGAAAATCACATAAAATGATAGTATTTTTTGGAAAGAATGTTATATAAAATCACATTGATATCAAAATGATTAAGAGTGGGGTCAACTCGAGTCATTGGAATCAGGGAAAAGGTCGTGAAAATCAAAAAGGAGAAATAATCTGCAAGTGGGCCAATGTGGGCCTTTCGGTCAGTTAGTGTATGTCCTCAGGCAATGAAATCCAAATCAAATCGAAAAATCTAAAATGTAAGATTAAAGGAAATCAAATCAAATGTTGGGTGAAGGATTTTGAAAACGGGTTGGAGAAAAATCTACGGAAAAACACATGAGATGTAGGCTTACTTAAAAAGGGTGGACTGATACGCAAATGTGATAAAAACTATGAAAAATGTATGAATGTGTACCTAAATGTGTAAACGGTGCTGAGGAATGACTTAGGCAAAGGTTATGCATGACTTAATGCAAGAACTAACATGCATATGCATGAATTGGTGGCATAGGGGCAATTTGGTCATTTCAATGGCCAGATGTAATAAATGCATGTATGGCGATGATGCATGGTCTGAGATATGCCAAAATGTATGCGAAATTCCAAGAAAGTGTTATTGGCAAGAAAACATGCAAAGGACAAGGTTTTAAAAACAATAAAACGATGTAAACACAGTAAAGGACAAGATCAGGGACCAAAATGCAAAATTCACAAAAAGAGTGAAAATTTGGATTAAAGTATATTCAATGACTTCTATGCTAATATGCAGATGATGGAGCAAATGAAAATGTGACACTAGGATGTGTGAAAATTGCACCTTGGTAATTTCCTGAAAACTCAAGGTCTAATGTGTCAAATTCACACATAAGTGCAAATGTGATTAAAATATGAAACTAAAGATCAATTCACAATGCAAACATGATTTTTAAATGAAATCTATGATTAAATGAAAAATATGAAATGCAATAAGTGGAAAATATCAAAAATATATGAGAACACAATTAAAACCCTAAATGATGGATTTAAAATAGTTGAAGGGTCTAGATGTAAATTTCCTGTACTCAGGGATTGTATATTGTGAATCCAAGGGCCTACATGAAAAATTACAGGGTTTAAGTGTGATAAAAACTAAACTTTTATGATGATCAGTGTAATTATGGATGACTTCAGGGTTATGGACGCAAAAGTTACAAAAAAAATTCATTTTAAAGGATTCTGAAGGCAAAATGCAAAATCTCAGGACTTAATTATAAAGAAAACATGAATGCAGGGGTTTAATTGTGACGAAACAAACATTTATGGGATTAGAAATGGAGTTAAAATTAAACAGGATAAATCATGCAATACTTACAGGAATAATAAAAGGAATAAAACTAATTTAAATATCAAGGGGTTTAAAGACAAAAACACAAGACTTAAATGTAAAGATCTAAGGACCTAAAAGTAAAAAACCTAAAACTACAAGACCTAATCTAAAGAACTATCCTTCGAAGATCACTGGAGGACCGTCGATGTTCCCGCTCCAGCGCAACCTCCGAAAAACGACCCTGCGGCGGTGCGGCAACTGGAGGGTCCAGTGAGCTTGAAGGAGACATGGCGGAGCTTTTCAGAGCGTTGGGCATGGCAGTGGCAGCCTAGGGTGAGCCACCCATCTCAGGCTCCAACGACGGTTGCAAATGACGGCAGGGACGACATTGTAGTGGCAGAGGCGTTCGAGCGGCGATCGGGGAATGTTCGGTGGACCAGGGGGAGCTTCCAGAGGCGTCAGTTCGGTCGGGGCGCGGTCGGTGTGCTTTGCCCGCTCGGTGGGTTCGACGACGGTGGTCAATGGCAATGGGCGACGACGACGTTTCCACTAGCCACAGGAGGCAAATGAAGCCTCTCCTGAGCGATGAAGGTTGAAGGAGGAGGAGGAGAAAGGGGGGAGGAGAGGCCCGTGGAGCCTCATCTGACCCAAGAGGCCAGCGGCCTTGTCTGTGGTGGTGAACCCACCATTGAAGGAAGGGGAGACGGCTGACAGGGCAGCCAACTCTGGCTGAAACCGTCTAAAAGACTAGGAGGGCTCACTAGACCTAAGGCGCAAGATTTAGGATAAAAAAGGAGGGAGATTACTTGGCTAAAGGCAGCTGTCCTCTCGGTGAAGCTCACCGACGGTCCTCTGGTTGCAGCTCCGGCGACGATGGCTGGGGGTTTTGATGGTGAAAATGGCTTGGGGAAAGGCTCTGGATCGCAGAGGATTGCTAGGTTGGCTGGGAGACCTCTTTTGTGGACTGAAACACACTCGAAGGAGAGGACTTGAAGCGGAGACCTCCCTTAGTCGACGGTAGGGTGTTTTAAATTCCAGCGGTCTCTTCTCTAGTTGTCGATCCTCCTTTAGTGGATGGATGTCGTTGGATTGGAGTGAGTTGGAGGGGAGAATCATCGGAGATCCCCAGAGTCAAGCGATCTGTGTTGGAGATCTTGGGATCATCGTCGGAAATTGCGGGCCGATCGCTGGAGATAAAGGGGGTCGTCAGAATTATTTTTCTTCATTACCTAAGTTGTTGATTGGGTGGTTTAAATGGGGTATTGAGCTGAATGGGCCTACGGAGATGGGCTTTTGTTTTAGGTTTTTTTTTGTTTTTGTTTTGGAATTTTTTAGGGATTTTAGGGTTTTGATTTTTAGGTTTTTATTTGGGTTTTGTGATTTGAATTAAATTTTTGATTTTGTGACTTAGGGTTTAATTCATTGGTTTTAAATTAGGGTTTTTTAGGTTTTTAATTACTTTAGGGTTTTTAGGATTTTAATTATTTTAGGGTTTTAAGGTTTTGGATTTTAATTAGGATTTTGAATTTAATTAGGTTTTTTGGGTTTTAATTAAGGTTTTTAGTTTAATTTTGGTTTTTGTGTTTTAATTTAGGGGTTTTAGAATTTGATTAAGGTTTTTAGTTTAATTACTGTTTTTTGGATTTTAATTAGGGTTTTTGTGTTTTAATTAGGGTTTTGAGTTTAATTTAGGGGTTTTGGATTTTAATTAGGGTTTTGGGCTTAATTAAGGTTTTTTTTATTTTAATTAGGGGTTTTGAGTTTAAATTAGGGTTTTGAGTTTAAATTAGGGTTTTGAGTTTAAATTAGGGTTTTGAGTTTAATTAAGTGATTTTAAATTAGGGTTTTTTTTAGGATTTTAATTACTTGATTTTAAATTTGGGTTTTGGGTTTTAATTACTTATAGGTTTTGGGGATTAGGTTTTTTGGATTTTAATTAGCATTTTGGGTTTGATTTTTGATTTAATTAATTTTACTTAATTTAATTAGGAATTTAGTTTAAATTTTGGTTTAATTGGTTTTTATTTGGGTTTTGACTTAGATTTTGACTTCATTGGTTTTGCTTCATTTTTGTTTGGATTATGGTTTCTTTTTAATTAGATTTAATTTTTAATGGATTTTATTAAGTTTTACTTGATTAAGGTTTTAATTAGGACTTTAAATGGTTTAAATGGATTTTGACTTTAATTAAGATTTTCGTTTGATTAATTTAGATTTAAGTGTTTTAATTGAATTTTGTTTGGTTTTAATTCTTAATTATTGTTTTTTGCTTTGATTAGGTCAGAGTGGATTGGTGTGGGCCTGAATGGGCTTGTGTGAGCTTGAATGGGCTTGTGGGTTTAGGGGTTTGGTGGAGTTAGGGTTTAGGTGTGGTGGTCGCAACTAGAGCATCTTTCCAGAGGAGCTTACTGCCAAGTGACTTCAAAATCGGAGTGTCTACAAGAGGCTTTAGCCATCCGTTTCTGGTAACACTATGCATGGTACATGCCCTATAACCTGTGCTCAGCTATCAGGTTTAATTGAACGCATCGGTCCTCAATCCACTCTACTTCATTTAGTTTTGCCTCCCTCAAGATCTTGAGTGAAGGTATCTCTACCTCGAAAGGTAGAACCACCTCCATGTTGTATATTAGTGAGTATGAAGTTGCCCTAGTTGAGGTCCAAACTGATGTTCTATAAGCCCACAGTGCACATGGGAGTTTATCATGCCAATCCTTGTATGTCTCCGCCATTTTCTTCAAGATTTGGTTAAGTTCTTGTTGGCAGACTCCACTGCTTTGTTCATCTGCGGACGATATGGTGAAGATCGGTGGTGCTTGATATGAAGACTCTGTAAGAAATTCTCAACCCTTTTAGCTGTAAAATTAGTCCCATTATCGGAGATGATGGCATGTGAGACCCTATAGCTGGTAATGATGTTGGTCTTGGTAAATTTCTCTGTGATTACGGTAATAACTGTTTTATAAGAGGTAGCCTCTACCCACTTGGTGAAGTAATCAATGGCTATCAGGATGTATTGGTGTCGATTAGAAGCTGTTGGGTGAACAACACCAATGACATCAATTCCACGTGTGAAGAACGGCCAAGGAGATGACTTACTATGGAGCTGTTGTGGGGGTGCATGAATAAAGTTTCCATGGATTTGATAATTGTGACATCTTCGCATAAACTGACAGCAATCTGTTTCCATGGTTGATCAGAAGTAGCCTTGTAACATTATCTTCTTGGCAAAAAGCACCTCATTCATATACGACCCACATGTTCTAGCATGTATTTGTTGCATTATTATATCAACTTCTCTTTTGTTTAAACAATGCAGAAGCATCTGCTTATAGGATCTTCTGTATAGATGTCTAGCCCCAAGCACATATTTCGACGCTAGTCGAACCTTGGTCTTTCTATGTAACACCCCGGTGCTACACAACAGAATAATAACTACCCAATAGTAGCTAAAAGAATCTAAATGGCAGAATAAAATAAATAAAGCTAAACACCCAGACCTGTGTGCGGCAAACGTGGCTCGAAAAGATGCACCAGATTAGACTGCTCCTACAACTGAGCACCTGAAACAAAGGGGACAAGGAAAACACGCGTGAGTGACAGGAATGTCACCCAGTACGCGCCCCAGAAACAGTGCTAAAACCCATGAAAACCATTGCCAGAAAACTATCATTTCCAAAACCACATATTCAATTAGAAAAACTTGGAAAACAATGGCATTTCAAACTTTCTTTCTTTTCTTTCAAAACCTCATGCTCGTTCATAAACCTTTGCATTCAACATAGGAGAAGTAAATCACTTCATCTAGTTTCCTAGCCCAAAACTTCATCTAAAAGCATTAACACAACTTATCACAATTCTGGGCTAGGAACTAGTCCACACACAAATCCACACTTTTCCATTCCAAAACTGGTCGCATCACCCTGGCCACAGGCGATCGACCTGGCTACAAGCAGCTGGTGAGGATTCCATGTCACCACAC
>JAMKQA010024185.1:0-24276 GCA_024699735.1 Posidonia australis
ATCTAAGAGTTTCAAATCAAAATTCAAAGTTTTTTTACCATTTCCATGGACTTCCGTAAATTTACCGCGTTTCCACCGACATTTCCACCGATGTCCGACACGTTTCCTATTTTTGTCGGATCGAAGTCCGACACGAAACCGACGTTTAATTCTATGCCTGACATTAAATGGATATTTAATAATCCAATAACCCAAAACAACTCTAATATAACTCTAATACTCCCCTCTCAAACTGGAGCATACACATCAATAAGTCCTAACTTGGTAACTACAGACTGAAATACCCCAACACTCAATCCCTTTATGAAGCCATCAGCCAACTGCTTAGATAATTGAATATAAAGGGTAGAAATAACTCTTTTCATCATCATATCTCAAATATAATGACAATCGACCTCAACATACTTGATGCGCTCATGAAAAGTGGGATTGTTAACAATGAAAATCGTTGCTTGATTGTCACAGTGCATTGGCATTGGCATCTCAAAAGACAGACAAAGCTCTGATAGAAGAGATCTGATCCACATCATCTTATATACTGTCTATGTCATGGATCTATACTCTACTTCTATACTAGATCGAGATACTACATTCTGCTTTTTACTTCGCTACGTGACAAAGTTACCTCCTACATAAGTACAGAAGCCCGATGTGGACTTCCTATCCCTTTAATTTCCAGCATATCCTGAATCTAAATAAGCCATGACATTCACATGATCATTTTTGGTACATCAGACCTCTACCAGGAGTGCTTTTACTTAGGCAAGAACCCATAGGACTCCACTCCAGTGCATCTTTCTCGACTCATACATAAACTAACTCAGTAGGCTGACCGTATAAGAAATGTATAGTCGAGTCCCTGTCAAATAGATAAGCTTGTCAATCAACCTCCTGTATTGATCCAAATCCTCTAACAACTCTGAACTAGTATCTTAGAAGGATGGCGACTGCTCAATAGGAGTATTCTCTGATTTGCATTCCAAGAGGTCTGTGTTTTGAAGAATATTAAGTACATACTTTCTTTAAGATAGCAACATCTTCCTATTTACACAAGCAAACTCTATGTTCAGAAAATACCTTAGTATGCCTGAGTCTTTAGTAACAAAATGTGTTCTAAGGTGTTCTTGAACTTCTTTTATGCCTTCTTTGTTATTACCAGTCATCATAATATCATCAACATAAGCTACAAAGATCACACATCAATGATCAGTCTTGCTGTAGAAAATTGAATGATCAATAATGTACTTTTGGAAACTCTCATTTAACACCACTTTGCTGAATTTTTCGAACCATACTCTAGGACTTTGTTTTAAATCATAAATCGCCTTCTTTAACTTGCAAACTCTGTTCTTCCCTGAGTAACATAACTTAAAGGTTGCTTCATGAGCACAAACTCTGTAAGATTACCATACAGGAATGCATTCTTGACATCTAACTGACACAAATCCTAAGAATTGTTGATGACAATGGACAGAATCACCTTGATAGAGTTAAGACGTGTAACTGAAGAGAATGTCTGATCATAATCAATTTTGTATGTCTAAGTAAATCCTCGAACGACCAATCTAACTTTGTAACGGTCAATGGTATCATCTGCTCTGTATTTGACAGTGACTCGGTCAGACATTTCTTATGCGATCAGCCTACTGAGTCAGTTTATGCATGAGTCGAGAAAGATACACTGGAGTGGAGTCTTACGGGTTCTTAAGGAATAGGAGGTGAAATACAAGATCATCACTGATGGAGAAAGATACACTGGAGGTAGTAACTGTCTGCTCATCACTGGTGGAAGTGATTGGTAGAGACTTTGTAGTAACATGGGCAAAAGAAGACCGATCATGTAAATCCCAACACCTATCAACCCGATGACCTGTCTTGTCATAGTGAGTACACCAGGGGCAGCCACCAGTATCAGTACGACCACGACTACCTCCACGAGAGCCACCACGTCCTCGACCATGTGTGGCTGTCATAGTAGACTGATCAGAAATTACAAGAGTGGTTGTGGACATACGTAGAACACGAGTAAAGGTCGTCTATAGATCTGACACATTATCAATGCCTAGTATTTGTCCCCTGATCTGAGAACTGATCTTTGGAGATAAACTGAAAAGATAAATCGCCACAGTTAACTCTTCCCTATACTGTCTCATTTGGGTGATATTAGTAGTCAATGGATGGTGTACCTCAGGCTCATTTAACAAAGCCCACAATAAGGAAAAATACTTTGGAGCAGACCGATTCCTCTAACAGAGAGTGAACAACTGTTCCTACATCTCAAAAACTCTAGAAATGTTTTTTTCATGACCATTAGTGAGACAAAGAGTATCCTAGATCTTGACAGGTTGCAGCATCATAATTCTCCTAGCCAGAGTAGGCTCCATACTATTTACCATCCAAGAAACAATGACGACACCATCGGCGAACCAGTCATCATAAGCAACATCCTTACCATCCCAAGGAGATTTGGTGAGATGACTGATTTTTCGATGTGCAATAATAAAAGTCTTAAAACTTTGTGCCCACAATAAATAATTTTTGTCATTCAACTTCTTAGAAATACCACTTAGGTTCTTGACTAAAGACTCACGTGCAACCATGACAAACAAATGATATATATAGTCTGATTTTGCAAGATAGATGAAGAGAAAAGGCTGATTTAACGTATAATCGGTAGAAAAACAACACAAAAGGCACCTACCCGAGAGACCAACACGCAGTCTGGAGGCACAAACACAAGTGGAAATCACGTATCCACACACATACGAGGAGTGACAAGGAAGTCTACCACATGGTATGAGACAATATCTGGTGGTTGAAACGGGGCAGGACTGCCCTTACGGCGAGGTTGGGGCAGTCGAAAACCCCTGCCGACGCTACAATGGCCGCTGATGGTGCCTAGAGTGGCTGTAGATGCCAATAGAAGGTAAGGAGCGGGGTTCCGGCAACCTGGGAGGCTACTGCAGAGTCTTCCGGGGAGATCTGGTCGACGAGAGTGGCTATCTGGCAGCGCAGGAGCTTTTCCGACGAGCTCCGATGAGGAGGGCCGACGACAAGTGGTGGTATGGTGGAGATTAGGGTTTTAACCTAAACTCTGGTGCCATATTGAGACTAAAGAAGAATAATGAAGTCTTATTTTCTTGAATGAGAAAGAGTTACCTATATATATAAGTTAGAGAATACTCAACACTAAATAGATATCCAATAACCTAACACAACTCTAATATAACTCTAATAGTAGTTTGAATATTTTTTTGGGCAACTATGGACCTTTATTATCATCCATGCCACTAGAAGGTGATTGTAAGTTAAAGAGGCTGTGATAAACTTATCGACAAGAGAACATTATTGAGCTCCTCTTTCGATGTAGAATAAGAAAAGTAAGAATAAATGAAAAGTAATATTAGTATTCTAATAACATTATTATTTTGTTTAGAAGTGATTTTCTTTAGAAGTGAATAATTGTGTATAGGAAGAAATTCTAATTTAGTTGAAAAGTAGAATAAGTTTTGTTAGAATAAGTGGGGATATATTTTATAGTTAAACGGGTTATTGGATATTCATATATCCATGGGGTGTCTAATACCTATATATATGTAATCCTCACAAATTAATAGAGAACTTTTTGATTTTCTCTTATAACATGGTACCAGAACACAGGGAGAAACCACAAAAAAACCTTAACCGCCTGCCATCGTCGTACTCGCTGCCAGCCGCCGCCGCCTGACGCGTGACCTACGTCGGATGTGCCCTCCTGCCCTCTCGCTACCTCCAGCCCTCCCGACTGCGTAACCCAAGGCCTCCTTCACCGCCGACAGGCCCACACGTGGCCTACAGTGGAAGCCTCCTCCACCGCCGGCAGGCCCGTACGTGGCCTGCAGTCCACTGCCGGCCGTCCAGCCTGTCGTTCCGCCGCCGTCGTCGGTCGTACGACGTCACCGACGCATGCTGTGTCACCGATGATGCCTGTCTCTCCCGTCCACTTGTTAGGGCAGTTCAGCCTTTCCTGGCCATGTTTTAGGCCCTTCTCCAGTCTCCATTTGGTGTTGTGTGTGGATACGTCACATCCACACACCGTGGTGAGCAATTAGTCTACTTTTTTCGTCGTTTTCAGACCATCTATTTATGATTTGCTACTGAAAATCAGTGAGGATGTCATCTCGTGATTCGTTTGTTAAAAACATGAGTGGTACCTCTGACGCTAACTATCATCTGTGGTCCCAGAGTTTTGAGACATTTGTTTTGACACACAGAAAATTGAAACACCTTACAGATCCTCCTCCGGATATCAAATCTGACATTTATGAAAATTGGTTGGCTGATGATGCGACGGTTATTACTTGGATGGCTAACAGTATGGAGCCTTCTGTTGCACGTGGTGTCATATCATTGTGGCCAGCAAAGAAGATTTGGGATACTCTTCGACTCACCTATGGGCATGAAAAGAATATTTCCAGAGTTTGGGAGATTTATGAGCAGTTTTTCACTCTACGACAGGGGGTCAGATCTGTTCAGGATCTCTTCACTGTTCTTCGAGCCATACTGGAGGAGTTGGATATTCATCAGCCTCTGATAGTTGATATCACCCGCCTGCGTCAGTACCGTGAAGAATTAGCAGTTGTTGTGTTTCTCTCTGCCCTGAATCTAGATCTCAGTTCACAGATTCGGAGACAGGTATTGACTGCTGATGTACTACCAGATCTTCATACCACGTTCAGCAAGGCTATACGAGTGTCTACTGCTACTTCTCATACAGTGTCAGAGCCTTCTGCCATTGCGGCCACCCGTGGACGTGGACGTGGTGGTGCACGAGGAGGACGTGGTCGTGGCGATACCGGAGGACGGCCACGTTGTACACACTGTCGACGGTTGGGTCACCGAGTTGAGCGATGCTGGGATATTATTAGTCGTCCTTAAACGGCTAATATGACTACAGAGGCCCCTATATCTGTTGCTACTACTGAGCTACTGACATTCACTGTATCATAGGCTGATTACGAGCTGCTTCAACAACTAAAGGTCACTGACTCCACTGCCACAGCCACACATGCCAGCACTTCAGATACTAGTGCCCTATTTGCCTCGAGAGACTCCTCCTGGATCATTGATTCCGGTGTCTCCTCCCACATGTCAGGTACTCGTAGTTTGTTTACACAATTATCTCAGTTATCTGATATTCGAACTGTTGCGATTGCTGATGGCTAAACTTGCCTAGTTTCTGGTGAGGGGGTGGTCCACACCTCTTCACAGTTACCACTAAAGAATGTTCCTTTTGTCTCTGATTTTCCTATAAATTTATTGTCCATTAGTACTATTACAAAACAGCTCAAATGTAGTGTGACTTTTTCCCCTTTTCACTGTACCTTTCAGGATTTACAGACTGGGAGGAGGATTAGTTTGAGCCGTGATCAAGGAAATAGAGTGTACCTGCTAGTTCGTGATGAGATTCTTCAAGGCTTGGCTTCTACAGCATCTACTGTTGAGTCCTCTTCCTTGTGGCACAATAGACTGGGACATTCGTCTCATCAGAAACTCCAGCAGACCTTACTGTGGCAGTCTGTGTCTCGTTTGATTGTGCGTCGTGTCAGTTAGGTAAGCATCATCGTGCTTCGTTTAAACAGTTGCGTCTTGCGTCTAATGATACAACATTCGAGTTGGTTCATTGTGATGTGTGGGGTCTATTTAGAGTCCAGTCTGTGTCGGGTCATAGGTACTATATTGTTTTTGTTGATGATTTTTCTCGAGTGTCCTGGGTATATTTGTTGAAAGATCGAAATCATATTCATGATGTACTCAGAAATTTTCTTAATGAAATAAAGAATCATTTTGATGTGACTCCCAAGTTTTTAAGAGCTGACAATGCACTTGAGTTCATGCATTCCAACTCACTTCTATGTGTGCTTCACTGGATATCATCCATCAGACATTCTGTCCTCATACCTCACAGCAAAATGGGATTGCAGAACGTAAGCATAGGCACATTCTAGATGTCACTCGTACACTTATGGACATATGCAGGTTCCAAAACATCTTTGGACTGATGTTGTGCTTACAGCCACCTAAATTAACAACAGGATGCCTGCTACCCCACTTGGTGGAGAGATTCCACTTCGTCGTTTACAACCAGATTCCACCTTATTTAGTCTGACACCGAGGGTGTTTGTGTGTGTAGCCTTTGTTCAGAACCTTTCCCCTGGATTGGACAAATTGTCTCTACGTGCAATAAAGTGTGTTTTTGTTGATCATTCGCGAACTCAAAGGGGTTATCGGTGTTTTCATCCTCCCACTCGTCGGTATTATGTTTCTGCAGATGTTACATTCTTTGAGTCTGAACCATATTATAATGTTACTCCACCGTCTAGTGTGTCTGTCCCTGTTTCCTCGGTTGTCGAGTTGCAACATGCTGATCCTCAGTCTACACCGGTCGTTCCACTACCAGCTTCTTCATCCTTACAGGTATATCGTCGACGACAACATCCTCCAGGACCTCTTCACGATAGACCACTCTTCTCTGTAGATGCAAATCCGCCCACCAGTTCCTCAAACATGCCTATAGCCCTTCGAAAAAGTACTCGTTCATGTACAGTTCATCATATTTCTTATTTTGTATCTTATGATGTTCTATACCCTTGTTTCCGTAGCTTTGCCTTGTCTCTCTATTCTCATACCATTCTCAGGAATTACAATGAGGCACTTTCTTTTCCACATTGGAAGGCTGCTATAGATGAGGAGATTGTAGCACTTACTAGTCGTGGCACATGGGAGTTAGTAGCCCGCACTGCTAGGGCTACAGTGGTCACCTGCAAGTGGATGTATACTATCAAATACAAAGCAGATTGGTTGCTTGGGGTTTTACTCAGACATATGATATTGATTACGAGGAAACTTTTTCATCGGTTGCTCGTCTCAATTCTATTCGGATGCTGTTGTCTCTTACATTGAATAATTCCTAGGATATGTGTCAACTTGATGTCAAGAATGCCTTCCTCTATGACGATCTGACTGAGACAGTCTTAATGGAACAGCCTCCGGGGTACGTTGCTCAGGGGGAGGATTGTGTATGCAGATTAAGGAAGGCTATCTATGGGCTAAAGCAAAGTCCCAGGGCGTGGTTTGAGAAGTTAGCCAGGTGGTACTTGATAGTGGCTTTTAGAGGTGTGCAGTGGACCACTCAGAGTTTTATAGGTGCATAGGTCATGGATGTGTCATATTAGCTGTATATGTGGATGACATTCTAGTGACTGGGAGTGATACAGAAGGAATTACAGAGGTAAATGCTCATCTTCACACACTTTATGACCAAATACATGGGAAAGTCTCGCTATTTTCTGGGGATCGAGTTTGCATATGTACATGTTAGGATGACTCTATCACAGAGGAAGTATGTATTAGATCTCTTAGAGGAGACATGCCTTCTAGGATGTAAACTAGAAAACACCCCTATCGAGCAGTCGCCATCTTTTTGGGATAACAGCTCAGAACTACTGGAGGATCCTAGTCAATATTGTAAGCTGATTGGGAAACTCATTTACTTGACGGTGACGCGACCTTATATTTCTTATGCAGTCAGTCTTCTGAGCTAGTTTATGCATAAGCCTAGGAGAGTACACTAGACAGGTGCTCTTCGGGTCTTATCTTATGTGAAAGGGATGCCAGGAAAGCGTCTGGTATACAGGAAAAATAATCACACTAGAGTTGAGGCCTACTCAGATTCAGGATATGCAGGTGATAGAAAATCCACATCCGGTTTTTGTATGTATATGGGAGGCAATTTGGTCACCTGACAGAGCAAGAAACAAAATATGGTGTCCAAGTCTAGTGCAGATGCGGAGTACAGATCTATAGCTCAGACTGCATGTGAGATGATGTAGGTGAAGTCACTGCTTGAGTAGTTTAGGTGTGATGTTGAGGTACCTATGTCTATGAGGTGTGATAATCAAGCTGCGATCTTTATCGCAAACAATCCCACCTTTCATGAAAGAACAAAGCACATCGAGGTTGACTGCCACTTTGTGAGAGATCTGGTTATGAATGGAGTTATATCTACTCCATATACGTACTCTTCAAAGCAAGTAGTCGATATATTCACCAAAGGTCTTGCAGTAGGTGTGTTTGAGTCTCTATATGACAAGCTGAGCATGGTTAATATATATGCTCCATCTTGAAGGAGAGTATTAGAATAAGTGGAGATATATTTTATAGTTAAACAGGTTATTGGATATTCATATATCTATGGGGTGTCTAATACCTATATGTATGTAATCCTCACAAATCAATAGAGAACTTTTTGGTTTTCTCTCATAACAAGTTTAAAAATAAGTGTTGAAATAAATGAAAAGCATGTAGATTAATATTAATCAACTTAATTATCAAAATATATATCTAATTTAAGACATGTATACATCATATTAAATATGAATTATTTTTTTTATAAAAAATAAACATAACTTATACATACATACATACATACATACATACATACATATATATATATATATATATATATATATATATCATATCTTGATGGAATAACTTTATTTCACTCCTCTTGTGGAATAACAATTCTAAAATAAGTAAATCACAATATGTATTACTATTCCGAGTTTATTTTGATTTTTATACAAACAAATAGAATATTAATTCCAGGTTCATTCTAGTTGTTATTCTAGATCCAAACAAGGACAAAAGGTCGAGACACAAGTTAGCCAGTTGTGTAAAGAAGTCTTTACAACCAGTAAACATGGCATAAGATGACATTCTAACAAGCTGAATGGGTAAGAAAATAAATAGTTGTTAATTTTAATGAAATTATAATTTTTAGGGCCATCATAGAACAACAATACATACACCTTGACAAATAATTGCACCACTTGACATGTTAATATATTATCATTACATACCTGTGCTTCACATCGTACTACTGACATTACTCGTTCATTGTATACGTCAATATTCAATGGAGGAAACAGAAAGTGTCTTCGGGCATACAACTGCATAATATAACAAAACAAAGCATGTAAGTCAAAGTGTCAAACAGCAGAGTCTACCAAACATCTCAACAGAGTGCTCATACATATATATGTATGTATGAAAGTTCCCCAATTCCTAACCATCCTTCTCTTACCTGGGAGTATCATATCTTGTGGATTTACCATACAGTAGGTGGAATACGATCTGAAGCTACAGCTCAAGATCTACAGAAATAGTGGCAGGAATTTGATGAACCAATGATGGAATTGGCTACCATTGGAGATGGAATTGGGAAATTTATGTATGAGCTCATACAAGAACAAGCTCATAAAGATCACTCTACGAGGGGTGGTATCCTCCACATGCACAAAGCTCAAAGACCAAGAAAACTAACTCTAACTAACCACATCTACTGGATATTTATGGCTCGACTACCAGGAGAAGAAGATGATAATATGGGTTATCGGGTAATAGGGTACGCAGACCCGTGTTACATATCCACTATATTGACAGTTAATATCGTTAACCCTGTGACAAAACCCCCCACTGAGAGCAGCCCTGTCCTCAAGGTCCACATCAGGACAACGATTCTTCAAAGGCCACTACTCCTCCCAGGTGACTGATTCTGCATCCTCATTCTCCCACTGAACCAACACCCCCACATGAGCATCCCGTCTGTGTTTGGCCATCCGATGATCTAAGATAAATTGAAACCTTCGACAAATGGGTTCCTCCATCATGAAAGGTAGGATGTATTTTGGATCCTTTAGGAAGCTTCAAAACATAAGCTACCATTCCAACTCTCTTAGTAATTTCGAAAGGACCATGAAAACGAGCTGAGAGTTTCTGATTGACCCGAGAGATGACAGAACCCTTGTCGATATGGCTGCAATTTGAGATACACCTAACTCCTACTTCACACTCCTTTTCAGTCTGCTTCTTTCTGCAAAATGTTTCATTCTTTGCTGGGCTTGTGTATGATTATATTGCAGCAAATGAGCAAACTCTTCTCTGGATCTTAGTTCCTGGTCCGTTGTATGAACTTTAGAAGTATTTCAAAAAATTCCTGGAGGAGTATGTCCATATAAGTCTTCAAATGGTGACATGCAAGTAGAAGAATGCACGGACATATTGTACCAATACTCTGCCCAGGCCAACCAATAACTCCACTCCTTAGGTTTCACTGAACTGAAACAACACAGATATGTTTCAGTACACTTATTCACTGCCTCTGTCTGCCCATCTGATTGAGGATGATAAGCTGTACAAAGACATAATTTGCTACCTTGTAAAGCCATTACCTTATTCCAGAAAGAACTAGTAAATGTAGTGTCCCTATCACTTACATTAGTTCTAGGAATACCATAGAGTCTGACCACCTCTTTTAAAAATATCAAAGCAATCTCCCTAGCAGTATAAGGATGTTTTAGGGAAAGAAAATGTGCATACTTTTTAGTCTATCAACAACTACCAGCATGGTAGTGTACCCTTTAGAATTAGGAAGACCTTCAATGAAGTCAAGACTGATGTCAAACCAACTAGTTTCAGGAATGGGGAGTAGTTGTAATAATCCAGCAGGGGACATATTATCAATTTTATTCCTCTGGCGCACATCACACTCTCTTATAGACGACTTAAGACCAGAACTATACCCTTTCCAATACATTCTGTCTTAATCTCCTTCTACTTTTCTCATAACCTTAATGATCTGCACCAGGAATACTACGAAATTCATGCAGCAATTTAGCCTTTAACTCAAACGAATTCGCTATTACTATTCTTCCTTTGTACCATAACAACCCACTGTGCCAATTATACTTGTGAGCATTCAAATTACCCTCATCCCACTGCTGGTTTAATTCATTAAAATTCATCACCACATCACGATCTCCCAATTGTATAACATAACGATCAGGAGAAAATTCAGTGCCATTTATTTCTAAAATAGTATTAGAAACTAATCCATCACATTCTAACCTGTCACCAGAAGCCACTAATACCTCCAACTTCTTGACTGGATTGCAATTAATTCTGAATTTCTTCAACAGAGATCTGCTAACAAAGTTATGAGTTGAACCAGGGTCAATCAACACAGAAACTTCCTTGTCTGCCATGTGTCCTGTCACACTAATTGTATCTGGATGATTAGTGCCTCTTAAGGTATGAAGTGAAATCTCTGCTGGATCAGGACCCAATTCGTTTGGTTCTAAAGACAGCTCTTCTTCTTCTCCATCTATCTCTTCATCCAGAAATGACCTTTGCAACAAGTTAACTCTCTTGCTTTTGCATTCATGACTGCCATGCTGCTTTTCCTCACATTTAAAACACAATCCCTGCTCTCTACTCTGTTGTTCCTCCACCACACTCAGGTGAGAAACCGGCAACTTCACAGGAGCCTGTAAGTTTTGATTGACATAACCCATTCTGCCTTCACTGAGATTACTAGAATTACAACTGAAATTTTTAGCAACTGGAATGGGAGCTCTCTTCTTGGCAAGAATTCCTGATTCTTGCAATTTAGCTAAAGATACAGCCATTGCTAAACTTGCTAGTTGAAAACAGTTAACATGAACACAAATCTCCTCTCTTAGTCTACCCACAAGACAAGAAATAAGAGAGGATTCGTTAAGACCAGTTTCCTTTGTGGATAACTTGTTGAACTCGTTGAGATACTCAATCGAAATCACTTGTCACAGCTTGAATAACTACTGATAATCCACCAATAATCCACTAGTTGTGAAGGACTAAATTGTGCCACCAACCCTTCCGTGAAACTTTGCCAATCCACAAAGTCTCTTCTTCTCTTACAGGCTTTAAACCAGTTGGCTGCCGACGATTGGAGATTGATAGAAGCCACTGTTACCCACTCCATCATCGGATTTTGGTGATAATACAACAGTTGTTCAATTTGGTAACATCATTCCTCTGGATTGCCAGATCCATTAAAATGTGGAAATTCTAACTTTAAGTTGTTTCTAGACAGAATTCCCATACCTTCCACCTTCAGATCTGGTCTCACAATGCTCCAAACGCCCCTGAGCTCCACTGTTTGCCGCTGATCTATTCAAGAGCCCATCAACCTTGGACTCCAGTAAACTCAATCTTGACTCAAGCTTCACTAACAACTTGATCACTCTGGAAATGCTTGAATTGCCTCTGGTGCTTCCTGAATACTCCTCCAGTACCATCCTCCCTGGATCAAGCTTGCTCTGATATCATTTTGTTATGATCTGAAGCTACAACTCGAGATCTAAGGAAATAACAGCAGGAATTTGATGGAGCAATGGTGGAATTGGCCATTATTGGAGATGGAATTGGGAAATTACAAGAACAGGCTCATACAGATCACTCTTTGATGGGTGATATCCACCACATGAACAGAACTCTAAGACCAAGAAAACTAACTCTAACTAACCACATCTATTGGATACAGAAGAAGAAGATGACAACATGGGTTATCAGGTATGCAGACCCGTGTTACATATCCACGACAGTGACAGTTAATATTGTTAGCCATGTGACAAACAATTGTACCTAAATTATAAACCATGTCATGATGCTCACAATACCAAAGCATCTCTCTAAAACCCAAATGGCAAACAGTAAGCTCAACATTCCACAAGCAACAATTTTAAGAATTTCATCATTTACCCTATGCCCAACAATTTTGGCAGAATCTCACTAGCTTACGAGAAGGCAAGTATAATTTTAAACATCAAATTTACAGTGCACTGGATTTAGCATCCAATGCACAACAAAATAGCATTCTTGTGTGACCAAATGGCGTATTAGTTGAAGGAGATTGGGTGGGTGAAGAAAATTGGGTTAGATTTTGGATGAGACTACTTCCATCTTATGTGATAATACAAGTATCATAAATCTTTCAAAAAATCCAGTGCATCATTCTAGAACCAAGCATATAGACGTTAAACATTATTTTGCGAAAAATGACATTAAACTTGACTTTGTATCCACTAATGACCAATTAGTAGATATTTTTACAAAAAAGTTCGGACGACCGAATGCACTATCAGTTGTGTACTATGTTTGCGAGCAAAATGACATACCGAAATTGTTACAATATGCTGATTTACTCTTTTCAGGTTACATAAACTTGTTTTATGTCCTTCTTTTTATAGGAATAAAACCATCCTCATTAATTTGTCTATTTCCATCTCCTTCTCATTTCTCCTCCTTTCCTTGCCCTGGCTCGTGTCCTCTCCATCCATTCCCTCTACATCCTCCCTTTTTTTCAACCATGGCTTCCAAGAAGATGCAAGCCACCAAAAAGAGAAAGGAAGCAAATTCCAATTTCATCCTGCTCTCAAAATCCTTCTCATGAAGATAAATGGTTCTTCTTTCTTGATGAGGCTACTAAGAAAACACATAAGGAAAGATTTACCAACTGTGAGGTTTTAACTGGAAGAAAGGTAGTATTTCATAATCTTAGTGATCTTGTGGCTCTATTCTAAGTTCAAATGCTTGTTCTATTTATGTCACACTTCTATACAAACATAGGCATATCCGAATTTGTGTGTGAATTATATATTTTAGGCACTACCATTTCTTTTGATGAGACTTTTCTCGGAAATATGCTTAATATTCCTTTTAAGGATTTAAATATCACACTTTCATTTGAAGAATTAGGTTGGTCATGTCAAGATATCAACAAAGCCATTTGTAGAAATAAGAGGTCCTTTTTTAAACCTAAGAAAATCAATCAATTGACCAAACCACTTGTATCATTGCACATATGTGGCAACAAACCTTATTCAAAAGAAAGACCACAACGATGAATAACGACTATGACACCCTTTTTGTTACAGGAATCCATCTACGAAAATTATTCTAAAAAACCATTTAGTAGTCCTATTTAATTCAATTAATAGTTCTTTTATTTATGTTGATAAATGATGGATTTCGTTGTAGAACTAATGAAATTAATTGAAAAAAAAATAACTACGTTGAGAGGTAATGACTTGAGACAAATTGTTATAGGTAATATTAGAGCACTAAGTTATCTAAAAGTACTAACCTAGGGATGTGGTAAGTGACTCGTTAGATAGTAATTCATGCACCTTATTTTGTTGAGCCTCTTGTTTAACAAAGTGTCGAGCGGTGTTCGCTCATGTCAAGTGGTTCGCATGAGTTCTCAACGATGTTTGGTATTGTCTACAAGTGTTGTGTGGATCGAGTACCGTATTGCCATAGGTGTGGTGGCAATAATTTCTGAACGAGACTCAATACTAACATGCAAGGTAGGACACTTTGTTGTCTGTGAGGCCAGATGAGTTGTATCGTGTTACCTAGAGTGGTGCACGTCTATTGTGTGTGTTGGTCTGACTGGTGTGCTATGATCATAGTAAGGCAATAGAAGTTTTACTGCTGATGCTTGATGGATTTTGAGGAGGAGGTGTCTTATTCCTTTAAGGGAGTTAGGCACCCTACGTTCAGCCAACCAGAAGACGTGTCATCCTTGTCACCACCTAATGTTGAGTTATTTGATGATTTGTTGCAGAGAGCGAGATGTAGTAGATAATTGCCTTCTATGTGGCCCTCCATGTTTGTTATTGTTGTTGTTGCTTGATGTTGTGTTTGGTGTAAAGAATGCTCCATCCTGCTGTTGTTGTTTCTGGGTGACTTGATGGGTCCCTATGTTTTTGTTGCTTTTCCAGTCACTCTGTTTGGGAGTAGAGTTATCTAGGAGGCGGTGCACGTTGGAGTCACACCTCGATGTTGCGCGGTTGTGTGGCACATTTTGGTTGGGACTTTGACCATGGAGTGGCATGGTCCATTGTGCAATTTGGGGTATCTTGCCTAGATACCCAGTTGGCTTGGTTGTTGTAACTCAAATGGCTTGGTATTGTTTGAACAGTAGATATTCATTCCTTTAGTGTTTTCCCTTGGGGTATCTTGTTTAAGATACCTAGTTGATCTCTTAGTTGTTGGTGAGTCGAATGGCGTGGTGCTATTCGATCCCTGGAGATCTTTCTCTTGTAGTTGCTTGGTTCCTTTGGGTTTCTGCGGTGGGGATGGGACGTGCCAATTGGAGTTGGCTACACGCCTTGTTTAGTAGCGTTACTGGTCAAGCTATTGGGTGTGACCCCAAGTGTTTCCTCCGATCAATCGTTTTTTAGTTCTTGTAAATTATTCTCAAGGATCCAACAAAGATATCTTTGGGATAATAGCACCATGTGTCAATTAGCTAGAAAGGAGAAATAACTCGTGTTGGTTTGAACACGCTTGCTGAGAGTTACCTTGGGTTGGAGATTTTATTGAATTTGACTCTCAAGTGGTCCTTACCATTGGTTGTGGTTATTTGACTAGAAGCAGCATGTCTTGTGGCTTAAACTCTGGATTGCAAGATCTTTGGCGTGAACTTTATAACTAATTGGTGGTTTACATGTACAGTTATCTCATGTTTAGATCTACGAGTCTGCCATAGCGGTGAGTCGTGATAAGTTCCACTAATATTCTTCTAGATTGGAATAATTTCCTTTTGCGGTAAAGCAACATAGTGATTTGTGGTTCTTGTCAATTAAGGAATCACAAGATGAGCTATCCAATCCGTAAGATTGAATTGACCACAGTAGAGGTTGTGCTCAGGATCCGATGGTGTGTCAGACTAGGAAGAATTCCTGGAGGCAGATAGGGCTTAAGTTCGTTAATTCGTTAACGCACTCCAAATCCGTGAAGAACTTTGTTGTGTCTTAATAGCCAGATTTCTCTCGGTGCCTTAGATTGGTGAGGATTGTCAAGGTGACAAAAGGTGTTACTGAGCATGTGATGTGGAATTTGAGATGATTCTAACAAGGTTGGGCATCAGAGTAGCGCAACGGATAATAGTGGGAGCTGGTTGCACCTGGTCATTCCTATGTTTTGTGGCATGTCTACTAAAGGCACCCGAGAGGTTTTACAACTCGAGGAGATATTATTGTGGGTTGTGCTTGGGGATTTTGTGTCCAGAAAGGACTCCAAACCAAAGATTTATGGAATTGGATTCGAGAAGAGCAATGTTTTGGTATCAATCAGGACCTTGATGTGGTGAATTGACACTGCAAGGCATAGATTTTCTTCTGTGGGTTCTGAATTTTGGACAACACCGTTGTGTTGGTGGTTTAGGATCGTGAAATAGACATCCGAATTTGATACCTTTAGCTTTTGCCTTGAGAATTTTGGAGTCAAAATTCCTTTAATGGGGTTAAGATGTAACAATCCAGTTTCTTAGGCAACATTTAGACTAGATATTTAATCTAGAATCTGAATGTATTACACGTTGGAAATGATGCATCTAATGTTAGACACAAGAAATCCCACGTCTTACACCTGTAATATTGGTTTATAACCTTGTAAGTGTTAGATGCAGTGTATGGTACATTTTATGTTAAACGCTTGGAAGGCTACGTATAACACATGTAGCTTTGGTCGTTAGATGCGTGCAAGAATACGTCTTACGTAAAACGTATGATTGGCCGCGTATAACGCTTTGAGTTTTGTTGCTGCCTATATATAATACAAGTCAGTGATTTTTTAGGAAGATTTCTTCCTTCCGCCCTCCTTCATCCCCTGGCCTAGCGAGAGGCAGTTTCAGGTGGCTTTCTTGGTGCTTGGGAGCTTGGGAGAAAGAAAGAAAAGAGGTAATAATGTTCTTGAACTTAAGCTCTCTTCTCCTTTTCCTTTTCTTTTTCTTCTTCTCCTCTTTTCTTAGGTGGCACCATTGATTTTAGGGTTTTAAGGTTGATTGTGTGTGGTTGCTATAGGTGTGATGGATGGTCGAAGGGTGTCCGAGGCATGACCAGGAGCTTGTGGGAAGCATCAAATCGTTGATTGACTCGCTTCTTGGTGCAAGGTACACACCCCTGTTGAAGTCTTTTAATTGTTTATGGGTAGCTATTTTCTATGCTTGATCGTGTGTGACTGTCCTCCTTACCTCCGTGTGACAATTGTATGCTTCTTGGGGGTTAGAATGACTGAGGGAGGGTTTTTACCGGAACTGTGATTTTAGTTTGTTTGACACGGGACCTGGTGTGTCCAACATAAGATGCCCAGAATGCTGCGTCCAACACCTGTTTGTATGATTTCAGTGAGTTTTCCCTGCTATGGTATGTTAAATTGTTTCAAGAATGATATATATTGCATGTTGTTGTGAATAGATTTCTTTCTACCTTACGGATGGATTTCCTTGATAATTTTGTATTAATGCATGTTAGTTGTGAGGATTTAAATTAAAGCTGGGAACCCTAGGTTGTAGGATGCAGCCTAGGTTGTGTTTAACATAGGATGCAAAGTATTCTACGTCTTACACCTTAGGTAAAAATTTAAATGCATGTCTAAGTAAAATGGTGGTTTTAATGGATTAGAGGATTATTAGTAAGTTGTATGAAGGATAATTGATGATGAATAATCATATCTTGAACCCCTTAATGAAACAATTAGGATAAGGATTCGATTAGAGTGGTTTTGACAGGATTTGTGGGTCTGAGTTGTTAAACGTAGGCATCTCTACGTCTAACATTGGACATACGGATCTCTACGTCTAATAAACCCAGGATGAATAATTAAATAGATTGCTATTATTTGAAGATAAAATGAGACTATACAACCTAGAAATGCTAAGTTTACCCTTGAATAGTTTAGATGAATTATAAGGATTGCTAATTACCCTTTGATTCGTTAAGTTTGGGTGAATAATTAAATAGATGGCTATTATTTGAAGATAAAATGAGATATACAACCTAAAAATGCTAGGTTTATCCTTGAATGGTTTAGATAAATTATAGAGATTGCTAATTACCCTTGGATTCATTGAGTTTGGTCTTATGAACCTAATGAAATTACAAGACTTTTGTTTTAGTCCTTGTGTGATTCTCTTGAGTTAATTTTTAGCCTAAATGGAGTGTTCTCTTTGGTCTTTAGTTTAAATGTGGTTTCTGTTTTGAAACAATTTCAGTGTGTGAGTTTAAAAAGATTTTCTGATGATTTTTTTTAAGGGAAGTGTTGAATGTTTTGAGTAATGGTTTTTCCCCAAGGCTTTAAAAGTATGACTTGAGCTGGTAGTATTTTGAGAAATGATCAAAAATGTTTTGAACTGGTTTTCAAAGAGTTTGGAAAAAAATTGCATATGTTTGGTAAAAGTTTTGGAAAAGATTTTCGGTATTTTCTATGTATGATAGACCAAGAGACTGAAGCAAGTGCTTATTGAATCCTAAAGGTATGATACTCCTAGATTGTCCTCACGAGACTGAGGTTGAGGTTCGTGGGTTGAGGTGCTGGTTGAACTTGGAGATATGACACTCCGCTGGTTCTAGGTACCGAAGGCCTAAGATACTGACAGGACTCAGGTTATTGCAATAGTAAACTCAGGGGATATAAAATTTCTAAGTAGCTCCATGATACACCGTGTAGTCCAAGTATCAAGGTTTTGTAAGAACCACGTAGCTGACAGTTTGTACCTACATTGAGTAGTGAGACCTCTGAGTGGTTAGGGACGTATTTTCGGTCGTGGTTGCCGAGTTTTGGGTCCAAGAAGTGAACCTCGTGACTGTGAACTATGGTACCACAGGACCCAAGTACGGTAGACCCAAACTACCCTTGGTACCGATGCTGGTCAGGTCTGAGGTTAGAGTCCTTAAGTGCTCGAGCACCAAGAGAATCTTAAGGACGCACCCTGTGTTTGTGTCTTGAGGACAGTGAGACTACGATTAGGGCGATCCTGTACGGGGTGGTCCACCGCAGCAATACAGACACTTTTGATTGCGCTTTGATGGATTGCTTGTAGCTGGTGTCGGTTACTTGACGTCAGGCAACACGACTTGTGAGGCTTATAGGCTAAAACGGATAGGTTGCGACTGTCTGTGACAGTGCAGTGGGTTCAGGGACCATGTCTCTAACGACTGCTTGTGTTCAGTTGTTGTTGAGACCTAGTGGCTTCTGCCTTTGAGGGGCGATGTGGCCTTGTGTGGTTTTCGTCCCTAAGTGGCGCGTGGTTTTGTGTAGATTTCTCCCGTGAGTGGCGTTGAGATTTGAAATATGGATTTTCTAGTGCCTATTGAGGCTCATGAGCTTTTGCTCGTGAGTGGCAATGTGACTTTGTGTGGCTTTCGCTTATGAGTGGTGTATGATTTTGTGAGATTTTCGCCCTTAAATGGCGATGAGATGTTTGCGCTCGTGAGTAGCGTTGTGGCTTCGTATGGTTTTCGCCCATGAGTGGCGTTGTAGTTTTTGGATTGGAAATCATGTTGGTTTTCAAAGTATAGTTTTTATATGGATTTTAAATAGAGATTTTGTATTGCTGAGGCAATTTGGTGCGACTATAAGCTTGATTTGGCAAATGAGGCCATCTCAAGTAATGTATAAAGGTTTTGAAATCATGCATATTATTTTGAAAGCAATGGAAGGAAATGATTTTAGAAAGGTATGATTACGATTTTGAATGGAAAAGAATGTTTACAATGGCATAGTTTTCAAGATTATGGCTTATAGGGCAATAGTGCATTGTCCTATTCTGGTGTTACGGCATTTAGGAGAGATGCTAGGGTTATGTGCGTGCGTTAGGTAAGGTGTGTGCTGAGTGACCTTTTAGTGGTCACTCGTGTGTTTTGTTAGTATTTTTTGTAGGTACAAGATAGGAGTAAAAGTTTACTATTGCACATAAAGTTGGAATCACCCAACCACACATCAGAGATTCTGATCAGTGTTTAGTAGTCTTGTTTAATTCAGTTAATAGTTCTTTTATTTATGTTGATAAATGATAGATTTAGTTGTAGAGTTAATGTAATTAATTAAAAAAATAACTAGGTTGAGAGTTAACGACTTGGGACGGATCATTACAATATATATATCATTACAATATATATATATAAATATATATTTATATATATATATGATTTATCATCTTTGAATTTTTTGCTTATGACAAAAAAAGAGAGAAAATATTAAAATACTAATCAAGGTTTGTGTGTTGAATATAAATATATTTCTTGAAAAATGGTCATATATTTCTATTTTAACCTTATGTTTAGTGATAGGGGGAGTTTTGTTGTCATGTCATGTATTTATTTTTGTCAGTATCAAAAAGAAAAAGATTGTAGATGATATATATATTTATCTCTAATTTTGATGATAACATGTTTTAAGACTAATATATTTTATGAGAATCATTTATAGTCTTACATGACAAGAAGATTTAAATGCAAAATAGGAGATCAAAAGCAAAGATATTTGATGCTCATGAAGCTATATGGGGACTCAAGTAAACTTAAGTCGATCTTAAGTTAAAACAAATTGAAGATGGAGGATCAAGTGAATTCTAGAGCCAAGCTTTATGTAAATTTTATTTTCATGTATTTAGGAAATTATAATAATCTCCCAAACACTTAAGTGAGCAAGATTTAGAATGGAAATAGAATTAAGAACTCTCTTGCTATACTTGAAGAAAAGAATGAGAAATGCTTGAAAACTCTTATCAAAATGGTAGTTCTTGAAGTACTTGTGATTGAAATGAGTTTTTTTGTCAAAGGGGAGTAAGTATATATAAACAAAGTAGGTAACAAGAGTGTGTTTAACGTCTATATTGTTCCCCTAATGGCTAGTCATTCGATAGACCGAAATGAATTCAATAAATTGAATGACTCACAGTTGTTCACAACAAACAAGCAATTCAGTAGAATGAAAATATTTTGGTATATTGAATTGATTCTTAGTTGTGAATTGCTATCAACTATATTTCAATATACCAAAATAATTTGGTAAAACAAATTGTAGTTTGCAACATATTTTTAAGTGTTTTCAATGTATTTGACATTGATTTTTGGGCTTGACTATTTTCCAAAGATTTTTGGAGTTTTAGGAGATTATTAGAAGTTTCCAAATACACAAATATAAAATTTACATTAAACTTGGTTCCATAATACACTTGATTCTTCATCTTCAATTTGTTTTAACTTAAGATCGACTTAAGTTTACTTGAGTCCCTACAAATGGCTTCATGTGTATCAAATATCTTTGCTTTTGATCCTCCCTTTTGCACTTGAACTTGTCATATAATATTATAAATGATTCTCCTAAAATACTTTAGTCTTAAAACTTCTTGTCATTGTCAAAATTAGAGATAAAGATATATATCATCCACAGATGATACCATACCTATATGGTGGTTTAGGTGGCTAGAGAGGAATCGAAGAATTTTCCAAGGTTGGGACCTGATTTCCCGAATGTTGGTCAACTGGTCCTCATCCTATGTGTGTGTCGTTGATACTGATGCAGTAATTGTGGTGTGGCTCAATCTTTTGTTTGCTGAATGAGAGGGAGAACGTGTCCGTGGGGACTGTTTGTTCTCTGTTTAGTTTTTATCTTTCTACTTTGTGTAGGAGGCTTTTGTTTTGCTTATCTTGTTTGCGCCTTATCGTCTTGATAAAGAGATGTTTTTTCATCTTTTGTATTTCTTTCCTGATTTTAATGGAAAACTTTCTTTTCGACTGATCAAAAAAAAAAAAGTGTATTAGTTACTTTCTCATAGTCATAGAAGAAATAGCAAAAATATACAATAGACCCAAGCTAGAAACCAAGAATTAGAAAACCCAGTTATTTGCAATACCAAAAATAAAAAGAAAAAGCTTGTTCACAAGGCAATACCTCATATATGCAATCTCCTAGGTAAGCCAAAGACACAGCATTATATATAGACCTTGGCCTCTTCACATTAGGTGCAACAGGCAACCACACCTCACATCCCATGCTAAACTCATCCGGATTCCCTCCTTACAAAACCACCAAAAACCAAATAAAATCCACCAACCAAACACAATCCCCATCATCACACACAAGCAGACACAACAAAATAAGCAGTAAAAAGAACCATGAACCCAAGATACCTTTTTTGGCGCGGTCGTGATGGGAGTTCCAGAGGATATTGGCTGGGAGGTCCTGCTTCCTGAGAGGAGTGGTTGGTGTGGCTGTTGGTGGGATGTCCGCGACCAGTGTTGGTGGACGAGTTGGCTTGGGAGGGCGATTGGCACTTGGGTTCGTGAATTTTGGGCTGGGGTTCATGTCCCATGACGCTCTCAAGCTTAGGCACGCCGTGGCGGTGGTCGCCGCAGCCGGAGCAGCCATTGCACTGCGGTTCTCCTAAGCGGCAGCGTATAGAGAGGAAGCTTATTGGTTTGTTTCTGCATCGACACTGACAAGAGGTTGGGCTTAGTCTGCACAAAAGCCCAGCAATCTGTGTAAATACCAGCAATGTCCAATAGTCATTAATTTCTCAATTTCATGTTCCAAAAGCTAGATGATCAAAAATAATTTCTCAAGCTTAAGAAGCTGAATTTCCAAACTGTTCAAGTGTCGATACGGGCGCAGCCATTTCCCCATTTTTCTACAAAATATATTATTTTATTATGACTAGAATTAGCAACTTGAATGAAAATAGGAACGTAACAGATATAAATACAGATACGACATGAGTGTTATTATACTAATATGAGTGTTATTATATTCGTATTTATTTTTAAAGTACAGATATTATTTAGATATGAAATGTACATATCCATATTCTTAAAAAAAAGATATAAATACAAAGATAACATGGATATTTGACGAATACAATAGAATATATTAAAAAAAAGGTCTAAAACTTCAAATATATGTATGCGAATATACTTTACATAATTAATTACATGAAAATTAGTAAATTATGACTATTATCAAGAAAAATGTATATATTATGATCAAATCAAAGAATATAACTGTATAATACTGATATAACACAAATAATGGATATCGATCATATATTATAAAAGATTTGAAAAATGATATCCATATTAATATCCATATCCGCTGAACAATGGATACCAACCACTAAAAAATGGATATAAATACGAATACAAGACGGATTTCCCATATCCTTTTGCATCCCTAAGAAATAGTCATGTGTAGCTAGGTTCCATGGAGACTTCAATTTCTCTAGCTATTTCTTTTTTTTTTTTGAATATCATTCATAACATTAAAAATCAAAAGTTTATCTCCATATATATTATAGAGTAAGATAGATACATTATAACATTTGGCCACAGTGCCATTGATGTCACTACAAATAGGAATTTGTATGGTAAAGCATGATTTTAAATTATGGAGAAACAACTAGATCTCATACATTGTATTTTGTAAGACTAATAGGAGATTTCATATATAGAGGTGGAAATCGGGCCGGCCAGCCCGGGCTCGACACGGCCTAGGCCTAAAAAATATTTTCACTGGCCGAGCCAAGCCAGGCCCGTCATGGGCCGTGGGCCGTGCCAGGCCCAAGGTCTAGGCCCGCGAAGGCCCGTTTACTAGGCCCAATTTGGCCTTTGAAATCAGTCTGGGCCAAGCCAAACCGGTCCGTCAGTAAAAATAAAAAAAATATATGGGACACACATACCTGACGCACCAGTCCAGTGCACCAGGCTGGCGCACCATTCTGCAACGGCTATAAAGCAGTTGGCAACGGGCAACGGTTAAATAATGTAGTCGTTTTCAACGACTATTTAGCTGTTGCATTAATTATTATTATTTTTTAATCTCAACAATTATCACTCCATTTATCCTATAAATACTCCCTACTCCATTCATTTTTCTTTACAATTCAATATTCTCTTCTCTTCTCAACTACAAGTCTACAACTTTCTCTCAACTTTCAAGTAAGGATTTTCAAGTGAAGATTTTGCTGTTTGGCTTTGGATTCAGCCCCGTCTTCTACTCTTCAGTCTCCACGCGACAACAGCTGAGCCAGCAACATCAAAATTTCTCTACTTCTAATTCCTCCAAATTCTTTACTTCTAATCCCTCTATTTTTGGGTTTTGGTTTTTGTAGGTTAAAGGTTGTATTATTTTATATTCATTTTTTATATTAAAATGGAAAATATTGGTATTGTTGGTAACCATGACTATATCCCTAGTATGGAGTCAGATCAGCCTCAATGTACCCCAACACATACTCCACAGTCCACAGCCACTAAAAAACCTAGGAAACAAAGTTCTTGGGTTTGGAACTATGTTACATTAGACCCTGTAGATCAAACTAGGTGTTACTGTAATTATTGTAATACCACATACACATGTCGTAGGAGAGGGGGTGTAGGTCATATATCTAGACATTTACAAAAATGTATATCCAAACATAATAAAGATGACAACACAGATTTAAAACAATCGAAATTACAAGTAGGATCTAGTGGTATAATTAATTGGAAATATAATACAGAATAAGTTAAGGAAGGAATAACTAAATTTATAGTACAAGACGAACAACCATTTTCTTTTTCTGAAAATAAA
>JAMKQA010024186.1:0-41942 GCA_024699735.1 Posidonia australis
CTTGCTCTGCTTGACTGAATGGATGTTGAAGCTCTTTGTGCTTGAAGCAAAGCTTTGATTGGATTCTTTACACACTCACTTGAAGCACTTAATAGTGTCTAGCTCAATGAAGGAATTGGTGAATTGTGAGCTACATATGGACCTCAATTTATAGTGTTACAAGATTTTCCAAATGTGACTAACGACTAGAAAATCTACTGATTACTGACACAAGATTCGGTATGCCGAAAATAATCGGTCGACCGAAATCTCTAACGGTCGGGATAAAACGGTATACCGAAATATTTCGGTCTACCGAAAATACACTATGCTCCTTTGGTCCTTGAACTTCGATGTGCCGCTTGATCTGCCGTTTTCTCCTGAAACGGTATACCGAAAATATTCGGTCGACCATTTTCTTGCAACTTCATTTTCTTTTGAATTTCGGTGCTCCGTTTGATTTGCCAATATCCCCTGAATCGGTATACCGAAAATATTCGGTATGTCGTTTCAAATGTGAACTACAAAAACTTTCTTTCTTTTCATATCAATACATTTTTACATCAAGATTACAAATAAATGATTATTACATCTTTATAAATGATTCACACATGTAATACTTGAATTTTTCATATTGTCTTATGTGATCATCTGTATTTAATCACATGACATTGTTATCATCAAAATACACATATAGATTTTTCAACACTTTTGTCTTTCTCTTTTGGGTTTCCGTGCGCGCGGAATCCAGTTGGTTGACCCTCTGACCGGCGGTCAAGGTCCTTTTGTTTTTCTTTTCTGGGTTTTCGCGGGCACAGAATCCCATTGTTTGACCCTCTGACCGGGCGGTCAAGGTCCTTTTGTTTCTTTCTTCTGAGTTTTCGCGGGCGAGGAATCTCTTTTGTTCGCCCTTGGTCCGTGCGGATTGGGCGTTGCTTTGTTTGACAATTGATGCGATTGTCATGCCCCCTTCTTTTCCTTGGGCTGGTATTCCCAACTACTCGGTTGACAACCGTCATACTGTCAGGCGTCCGGGTTGACAAGATTGAAGCGTGCTTGTCAAATCCCATCTCTTTGGATGATAACCTCATAATCCGGTTGATGAGTTCGACAACTTATCATTTTTCTTGCCAGTAGTTCCCTTTGTGTGCAAGATTTCTGTCTTCTACCATATTTCTTCAACACTAGCATCACATTGCATATCCATTCTTGTGTTTTTGTTAGTGTTAGCTTTGCATCGGCTTTCAGATCGACTCTTGCATTTGCATCTTGCATTGACAACACATTCCCAGCATTTAGACCAATAGTTGCATGCATTTGCATTCGCATTTGGCAACAAGTCATGATTTTCGGTGTATCTGCCGAATAAGTGGCTTACCACTTATAACAACCATACTTCTGTAATCTCAAAATGGGGATGTCATGTCAACCCTGAGCGTTGGTCTTGGTTCCTTTTGTCCCTCGACCTCGCTCAGGGAGGGGCATCTGTAGACACCCCGATTTTGAGGTGACCCAAAGATGAGTTTTCCGTTTGTTGCCTTGGATGTGGCTAGCCAAACCCCAAACCTATAGCAAGCTAGAAGCCCAATTAGCACAACCAAACAAGTAAGGGAGAGGACTTAACCAGCATAGTAAGGTGGCGCACCTTCCAAGCGCACCTCCCTGGCGCACCTACCTGGCGCCCAGCCAGTTCTCAGGCTGCGGCTGCTGGCTTTCCACCTCTCATGGTTGTTACCTCTAGTAATGAATATGCCATGGAATCTTCCAGGCTTTTCGTCTACGAGGCTCTCTGCATTCTCTTTGAGCTACCCTTGGAAGATCCTTATAAATAGAGACCCATAGGCAGCCATTGGGAGGAAAAAAGAGGAGAAAGATTGAGAAAACTTAGCAAGTTCTGTCTTGAGCATTCAGCAAGCAACACCCCCTTTCAAACAGCATACTCTCGTTTCCTGGAGCACCCTTTTTGCATCCCAAAGTGTTCTTGATCATTCCAAGGCAACAAGGACTCTCTATCTTGGGTTTTCTCGGAAGGGACATCTCGAACAAGGTAGGTTCCCTACTTTCCATCTCTTTAAGATCATAATTTTCATACAGAATAGTACATGTTCTAAAGATGATATGATTATTACTGTTCACATGGTAGTTTTCTATCATAAGATTACTTGTTTCTTTTGCAAGATAATCCGTTTACTAGCATGTTTATTTATTCCTAGCATGAAATCTGCATCTTGCTTTGAAGTTGATTTCTTTTCCATGCCTTTGTATGAGAATGCATGATCCATGAGCATCAGCTGATATTTATGATTTTAGCTTTGTTTTTATGTCATTTGCATGATTTAATTTGCATAAATAGTAACCTTTCCTGTCAGTTCTGGGATGGGTTCTGGATAAGATTGCAGTCTGATCCAGAATTTCCTAGGGCGCATCAGTCTGGCGCACATATATGGCGCACCAGACTGGCGCACCTAACCAGAGCACCAGTCTGGCGCACAAGTCAGTAGCACCAGACTAGTCAGGGAGCAATTTTGCATTCTTGTTTGTATGTTTTCTTGGAGGACTATGAGTTTGATATTTTCGTTGGTGATTCTCTGATATGCCACAACATTACATACATGTTTTCAATCTTAGCCAGATGGTTTTTTAGTTGTTTTCCCCCTTCACAGATTTAGTCCTTGGCAAGGACCTGGTAGGCTATTTGCATTTTACTCCTAAATGGAGAGCCATATGCATCAGCCCATGATCCAGTGATATGGCTGAATCCTATGTCTTTCATTGAGCATGAATAGGATAGGATTTTGTGTGAGGCTACCAACCCTTAAGCACAAGATTCACTAGTCATTACTTGCATTTCTTTCACTTTTAAAACATGCTTTCTAAGTTTTATAAGAAGTTTTACAAGCAAGCTTCCAGAATGCATTACTTCTGTGATTTGGCTTTTCTAGAATGCATTTTTATGAGATTTGGCACTGCATATTTCTCTGTTTTCCCTTTGCATCTTCATGGCCCACCTAGGCGCACATAGGCGGTGCACCAGTCTGGCGCACGAAACAGGCGCATCTGCCTATTTTCAGCAGCACACAGCACATTTTCATATGACTTTATCATGTTTTCTCGACTCAGTTTGCCTTTGGGTTTCTCCTGATTTTCTTCCCTGATTTACTAGGAAGGCACAACTTTACTTTCGACAGTTTTTATGCATTTAGCATGTAGTAAGGCAAGGATGAAGAATCACTCGAAATTGATATAACTTCGATTTTATTCGTGCAATGACCTTGCATCGACACTTGACCCGGTCTACGAGTGATATTTCTGAGCATTAGGACACACCCCTACACATCATGCACCTATTTAGCATAAGGCACTAAGCATGGCATGGCATATCGCCCTCGGACCTACATAAAAGGCTGAATATCCGACATTTCATAAGCATTTGAGAAACCAATAGAAGACCGATTTTATCGGGCGTACGAGGGTGCCTAACACCTTCCTCGTACGTAACAAGGATCCTTACCCAGATTTCTGGTTTTCGAAGACCTTTCTTATTGCTTTCGCATGATTTTCATGTTTTAATTGGTTTTCCTCGTCTTCCATATAATAGACTAGGTAGCGACTCCAGCATTTGCATTTTATATTTCTCTGCCATGACTTTGCCGATTTTTGCATTATCTCACGATCCTCGCCGGCATGATTACAGTTGGCTTGGTTTAGGGTTCTCCAGGTGAGAGAATCACGGGACGGTGATCACTCCTGCACAGGGTGGCTTAACCTTAGCAGTGCAGACACTATAGTCGCTCCTCAGTAGACTGCTTGTGGCCAATGTTGTCTGCTTGATGTCAGACAGTTCGACACACTGTTTGTGTTTGCATTTGTACGAAGTCCTGGACTAGGGAATCAAGCTCTGGGCCTCGAGGAGGCCATGGTTTTGGCACTTGTTAAGGAGCAATGTTTGGGAGTAGTGGCTCCGTTGTTTTGGGAGAAGTGGCTCTATGGCTTCAGTACAAAGCAAAGTCTCTGCAGTTGTGCTTTTGGTATTGTTTTGGACTTGAAATGGCAAGAGTAGCTTTCTCGGGCATGCATAAAAGGTTTTAAAAGTGCACGCACATGGTTTTGCAAAGGAAAAAAAAAGAATGGTTTTAAAGGCATAGTTTTATGATTTTGTGGCCTATCGAGTAGTGGTAGATTGCTTGGCTTAGTGTTGCAGCATTTGAGAGGGATGTCAGTGCTTATTGTGTTGGGTGTCGGTAGATTGCCCTTTAGGTTTGTCAGCATCTGGGTGTGATGCCTGTGCTTAGTTGCCCTCAACATAAGATGTCGAGTTCTAGGTGGGGTACGTATTGGGTGACCGTTAAGTAGTCACTCACGTGTGCTTTGTTTCCTGTGTTTTGGCAAGTGCAGGATAATAGCTGTTGGTTGCTAATGCATATAGGAAGAGTCGTGCCACCACACATCAGGGATTCAAGTTAGTGTTAGTTTAGTTTATTTCTGTTGTCTATTAGTTTTATTTCTTATTAAGAGTACATAGCCTTAGCTACATCATTAGTGTAATTGTTGGTTAATAATAAAGATAAAATAAATGATTAAAAATGAAAATTTGTAGCTAGCTTTAGTGATAGCGATTGGGGATCGTTACATAGCTAAAGTCTCGTAGCTACACATACAAATTCTTGATAGTTTAAATGCTTCTGATTAGCCTTTAATTCCTATAATTTAGTCTTAAATTATGTTGAAATTATTTAAGCTAATGAGTTTGTGTGGGCAGCGAAGCGGGTCGTTACAAAACTATGGATGTGGTGTTTCCTTTAAATAAGGAGAAGCAAGAAGAATGGAGGTTTCACCTCTCACAATTTCTTGAGATTTCTTTTATTTTTGATTTTTTATTAATTTCAAAATTTCTTTATTTAGTAAATTAGAATGGCAATGGATAAGTTCCTTTTTGGTTTACTATTTATTTATAATTTTTCAAACTCTCTCTCCTCTTTCTTACCCTTTTTCCATAATTTTCATGTTTCCATTTCTCCTCATCCACTAACTTTACTCAATAATAAAAAAATTCTAATTATGTAGGGAATACCTATGAATAATACATTTTCATGTTTATTAATTCCATTTCTATATTATTTTTGTCCTTTTCTTCTATTATTTTCAAACCATAACAACAATTTTTTGAGTCTTCTTTCAAACATGTTCCTGTGCCATGATTTTTTTTTCTTTCGGATTTTAGTAGTCATAATTATTCTATATTTGTAAAAAATTTGAGTGACCATGTTGACTTTTTTAAGTTATGATTTTCTCAACTTTGTTTTAGTTGTAGTTTTTTTATTATTTTTGAAATCTCTTTATTAAGTAAGTAAGAAAGTGTAACACTTAAGCTTATTTATCCATTTTTTAGTGTAAACCATGATTTATTTATAATATTTGAGTAAATGGTTTATTAATGGTTAAATAGATATTGTAGTGTTTGTTGGTGGTGGTTTCTCATAGTCAAGTGTTTGAGTGTAATATATATCAATTACCGTTCACAAAAAAAACAAAACAAAAAAAAATATTGTAGTGTTTGTTGTGTCTTTTCTCTCTCTATCAAATTGTGTGGGGATTGTTTCTTGGTTGTGTGATTTTTTGGCTTTCTGTGTTCCTATATGTGTATGTGAGCTCCTCGTGTGTGTGTGGTACCGACTTGGACTTTGGTCATTGGATGCACAGTACTGCTTGTGCACCTTCTTCTTCCTCTTATTTCTGTCTTCCATCACCACTCGTGCCCCCACAGTTGGCCTGTGCTCGCCCTATCCTCTCTAACGCCAATGTGGTAGGGCAGTGACTGATGGGATTCGAGGAGGAGGTGGGGCTATAAGAGGAAGGGAGGATGAGGAGGCAGGGGCATCAATGGCGAGCCAGAGATTAGAGGAGACTATGGGTCGAGAGATAGAGAGAGTGGAGTGTGTGGCCTATGTCGGTGCCGGATCTCACCATCAATGGAGGAAGATTCGCTAGTTGTCGAGGAAGCTCGGAGGCCACCAAAGGAGAGGCGAGGCTCGTCGAAGTTGTTTGGGATCGTCGGAGAGGTACATGTCTCGTTCCTCCACCACGTTCTTTTGTTTAAGCAAAATGGATAAATATGCTTAAATGATGATAAAATCATGAAAAATTATGTGAATGCATGAAATGTGATGGATTACATGTTTATGATGAGATCATGCCAATTTGTGGTGTTTTGCTTGGATTTTTGTAAGAAATTCGAGTGCATGCTACAATGTATATGAAATGTGTTTCATGCCTTTGTAATTTTACTTTAGGAAGCATGCTTGATGGGTTTGGAAATGGTTTGAGGGGTTTTGTAGTTGACTTGAGAGTCCACACCCCATGTTTATATCGAGATTTTTGCAAGTGAGTGGATAGGTTCATCCCTCACTCCCAGTGAGGAGAAGAGACGAGCGGAATTGTTGGGTCGTTTTCTAAAATCATAGAAAACAACATATCGAATTGGATTCGGTGTACCGATTTACTACTAGAGGGTCCCCTAAGTCCTTTGTTTAATCGACCAAAATGATTCAGTTGTCCATTCCAAACTTAGGAAATTTGAATGTCAACATGATTCATTTGACTGAAATGTTTCAGTCTTCCGAACCAGGGAATTTTTGATGAATGGGCGAAATTTCAGTCTACCATTCTGGGAACAGATCCCAAGTTCAGTCGACCATTTTTGACCGGTATGTAGAATCAGGACCTAGCCCAAAATGAAGATGGTTTATAATGATGATTAAAGCATGGTTTTAATGATGTTTTAAGCATGTTTTACTGATGTTTATCCCATGTAGATGACATGGAGGAAAGTGGAATGATTTGATTGTAATGAAATGATGGTTTTATGTGGTTTTGGGCTTGAGAACCATACAAATTAAAAGAAGCTTTATGAAATGGCTTTTGAGATGAAAATTGAGTATTTGTGTGGATTTTTGGGTGTGAGACCTAAGTAGGTGATTCGTGTTGCGTGGAAGTGATTTGCTGCAATAAAATGGAATAAGTAATGGTTTTGAAAAGAAAACCCATATGTTTTGGAAAGAGAATGGCTATGTGTTGCGGAACCACTTGAGATTGATGTCGACAATTTGATAGGAGTATGAGACTCTATTGGAACCAATTGTCAGATACGACTATGGTTGCCGATGCAGATCCACTAGGTTTGGTGTCAACAATCTAGTATGGAACTAATTATCAGATACGGCCGTGATACTGAGAATTGAGACTGTACTGGCAGGGCCTAGGGGAAATGATTGTCCTTAGGTGTCTAGGTACATAGAGGCATCATGGATAGACATGTCCCCATACAAGTAAATAAATATGGAGGCCTATTGGCTACGGTGGGGTTATCCTGCATATGAAATTTCATTGTGGCAATGCACTACGGTAGGAGAAATGGTGTCCTGGTTGGCTATTTGTGTGTCTAGTTACCTCTGATCAAAGTAACACTAATAAAAATAAATGTGAATTGTGAGGTTTTGAGATAGAATTAAACTTGGTGTTTTAGCTTAAGGTTTTAATCAAACTCTAGCAATAAATGAGAAATTGTGGTTTAAACCAATTGCCAACCAATGTATGGTTTTATTTTAAGCCTTGTAAGGCCTTGTGGTTTTGAATTGGATCTGGTTGAGAATATGGATTTCTTAAGATGCATAAAAGGTTAAAAAATGCATGAAATTTGAGAAAGTAAATGATTTTGAAAAATCATTGTTTTGGATAGAGATTCCAAATATTTAAAAAAGAAATGATGATTTGAAATAAGTTTAAAGCCACATTTTGCAATAATCAAGATTTGTGTTTTCTCGCTATTTTATCGTGGTTTTTGTGTGGGACATGTACTAGGTAACTTAGATGTCACTCGTGTGTGTGTTGTTTGCTTGTGTTTTTGATTTTCAGGTGTAGGTTGAAGTGCAGTTCCAATCCCGGTGCTTGAGTCTTGAAGCCACTAGTCGCACATAGGTTTAGGTTGTCAGCCATAGGTAACTTCAATTATTTTAATTATGCTTGTAATTATTGTAATTGTTTATGATAATGTAGCTTAGGTAGCGCCTCTTGGGCGGGGGCATTATGGAGCTGTATTGGAACTTAGGTTACACCTAGTGCACTAGCTTGATGATGTTCGGTCTGGTGGTTTCGTAGGACTGCACAAGTGGAGAGTTTTGTACTTGAACTTGTTTGTTGTTTGTTTGTGGCGATAGAAGGATGTCGTGTAGAGGCTGTGGTCTCGGCAAGGCCTTAGTGCTCGACTCAGAGGTGGAGGAGGGCAATGCTTGGAGGGGCATGCGGTGGGAGTTTGGCGAGATGATGTTGGGTTTTGCCTAGTTCTTTGGCAGCAGTAGCAAGGATGAGGCCAAAGGAGACCCGTGGATCAAGCAATTTTCCCAACTGAGCGTGCCAACTCTAGATGGGTGCAGCAAACCAGAAGATTACGAGGCTTGACTCTAGGAAGTGGAGAAGATCCTAGAGGAGATTAAGTGCCTAGCCAACAAGTGAGTCAGATTAGCCACCTTCTAGCTCAAGGGTGTTATCGACCAATGGTGGATGGCCACATGCCATACCAAATTCTCAAATATCGACCTATTGATGATTTCTTGGAAGGATTTCCAGGAGGTGTTTTATGAGAGTTTTCCCCTGATTATAAGAGGGACAAGCTAGATAGAGACTTCCGGAACCTCAAGCAGGGAGAATTGTCTGTGGCAGAGTACGACGCAACTTTTCTTTGGTTAGAGCAGTTCTCGCAGACTGTAGTTACTGAGAGGAACCGAGCTAAGAGATTTGTTGATGGGCTAAATCCATTACTTAGATCTAGTGTTATTGGTTTTAGATGTCAAGCCTTGATAGATGCCATTGAGCTAGTAGCCCACTGCGAGGATGAATGTAGATTGTTTTAGGAAGAGTACCCCAAGGGAGGCAAAGGGAAGAAATTTACCTCATGACCTTCTGTTTCTGAAGCACTGAGTTTTGTGAGCTTTGGAATGAAGAGGAAAGAGCAGTCTGCATCTGGTAGAGAGGAAAGTGTTGGTTTTAGCCAAGTTGATCCAAGCACTGACCAAAAGAGAGGACCTTGCCATGTTTGTGGCAAGAAGGGGCACTTTGCAGTATAGTGTTGGCAACGGTAGAGGAGCCTAGAGGGCATAGTATGCTATTGGGAAGTTCAGACATTTTCATAAGGACTGTCCTAATCTGCCAAATCCAGCAGGAGATGTGCCTCATCAGCCAACTAAGGGCAGAGTGTTCTCTATTACTACTTTAAATGTTGGTCCATTAGGAAATATTGTGGAAGGCTAGGATTAGTGTGGCCTTGTGAGTTGAACCCTGTCTTGTAATAATGGATCCAATGTATAATCAACATCATTTTCTGTATGAATAACTATGATTATGATTATGGTTATGTTTTGGTGCGTTGATGATAGGATCTTTTTTGTAGTTGACCGGATGGCCTAAGTTTTATTCGACTCTAGGAGTTCATTTTCTTTCATCTCCGAATCATTTGCTGCTGAAATTGGGACTAGACCAGCTAGGTTGGCATTCCACTTAGATGTAGTCACTCCATTGGGAGAGCATAGTCTAGTGTGGAGATATCTGAGACCAAATGATGTTAAATTGAGAGATAGGAATTTTTAGGCCAGTTTAATCTTGACAGACATGTAGAATTGATATGATGTTATCCTGGAGATGGATTAGCTAACGCAACATTTAGCCATGATTGATTGTGCCAAGAGAAGAGTTCTGGTAGAGTGTCCAGGGCAAGACTGGTGCATTGTGTAAGGTACCAGACTGGGTAAGCCCAGGAAAGTGATATCTGCAATTAAGGCCTATCGTCAGTTGGCAAGGGGCTGTGTAGGCTACTTGGTTTGTGTGATTGTTTCTACTTCACCTATGTTCGGAGTTTAGGATTTACCAATGGTACAAGAGTATCCTGTTGTATTCCTAAAGGAGTTTCCTAATATGCCACTACAACGAAAAGTGGAATTTGTGATTGATCTAGTACAGAGATAAGGTCTCATTTCGAAGGCTCCATATAGGATGACACCTATTGAGTTGAGAGAGCTTTGAAATCAACTACAAAAACTGATGGACAAGGAATTTATTCGTCCTAATGTATCACCTTGAGGAGCACCGGTATTGTTCGTCAAGAAGAAGGACGGTTAGCTTTGGCTTTGCATAGACTATTAGATGTTGAACCAGATCACTATCACGAACAAGTATCTACTGCTCAGGATTGAGGGTTTGTTTAATCAGTTGTAGGAAGCGTCTGTGTTTTCCAAGATATACTTGAGATCCATGTACCATCCACTATGAATCTAGGAGTCAAATATGCAAAAGATAGCCTTCCGTACCCATTATAGACATTATGAGTTTCTGGTTATGCCATTCGGGTTGTCAAATGCGTTGGCTGCCTTCATAGACATGATGAATAGGATATTAAGGCTCTATTTGGACCAGTTTGTGGTCATTTTTGTGAATGATGTATTGTTATATACTCTAGATATTCAGTCCCACTAGAGGCATTTGAGGATTGTACTAGAGATATTGAAGCGACATTAGCTTTATGCTAAGTTCTCCAAGTGTAAGTTTTGGCTAGAGGAGGTGACTTTCCTTAATCATATCATCTCAGGAGAAGGCATCAAGTGGATCCAGTTATGGTGGAGGCAATTAACAACTAGACCAGACCAAAGACTACGACAAAGATTAGGAGTTTTCTTGGTTTGGTAGGATACTACCAGAGATTCATTCAGAATTTCTCTAAGATTGCTGCACCTCTGACTGGATTGACTAGAAAGGAGTGCATTTTGCCTGGGATTGATAGTACAAGGAGAGCTTCAATGAATTGAAGGCTCATCTGGTTTTAGTCCCAAATCTGACTTTGCCATCTAAGAGCAACGGTTTCACAATCTACAGTGATGCTTGTGGGAACAACTTGAGATATGTGCTGATGCAACATAGTAGAGTAGTAGCATATGACTTATGCCAGTTAAAAGATCATGAGAAGAATTATCTCACCCATGACTTAGAGATTGTAGCTGTTGTATTCACCTTGAAGATTTGGAAGCACTATTTGTTTGGCAAGCAGTTTGAGATATAGACAAATCACAAGAGCCTGAAGTATATCTTTACTCAAAAAGATCTGAACTTAAGGAAGAGGCACTCGGTGAAGTATCTCAAGGATTATGACTTCAGCTTGTCGCACCATCCAAGGAAAGCAAATGTGGTTGCAAATGCTCTGAGCAGACGCACTCATGTTATAACTAGCTTGATGATTTGTGAATGGAAATTGCTGGAGGGACTAATGGAGTACGGACCTCAGAAACAGCTTCAAGGAGCTGCTAGAGTTTTGTTGGCTAACTTGTTTGTTCACCCAAGGATGATTGAGGCGATTGTCACCACTCAGCAAATGGATCCCTTTATGTCAGAGACATGATAGAAGCTAGAGGCGGGAGAGACGCTGCACTTTCAGTTGGGGTGGACGATGAGTTGAGGTACGACTTGAGGTTGTACGTGCCTTGTGTGGAGAAAATCAAGAATAGTCTACTTGATGAAGCTCATCGCTTTAGATAAACTATTGAAGTACCAAGATGTAAAGAGACTTGAAAAGGAACTTTTGGTGGCCTAAGATGAAGAGGGAAATTGCTGAGTATGTGGCAACGTGTGCAACCTGTCAGATAGTGAAGATTGAGCACTATAAGGCTAGAGGAACTCTACAACCTTTGGGCATCCCAGTTTGGAAGTGGGAGAATATGTCAATGGACATTTTTACTGGTTTGCCCTGGACTTAAAGAAAAAATGATACAATTTGGGTAACGTGGATCGACTCACGAAGTTGGCATATTTCTTGTCAATGAGGGTGAATCTTCTATTGGCAAAGCTAGCAGAGTTGTATGTTGTAGAGGTTGTTTGTCTACATGGTGTCTCGGTGTCTATTGTGTCTGACAGAGACACGAGATTCACGTTGAGGTTCTAGGGAGCATTGTAGGAGGCTTTTGATACAGTGTTGAGTTTCAGTACAACCTTTCATTCCTAGACAAATAGGTAGACAGAGAGAATCATCCACACACTAGAGGACATGTTGAGGGTCTATGCCTTAGAAATTGATTGTAGGTGGAAGGATCATTTACCTTTGATTGAGTTTGCATATAACAACAGTTACCATACCAGTTTGGGATGGCACCATATGAGGCTTTGTATGGCAAACCCTACAGGACACCCACTTACTGGAGTGACGTGGATGAGAGACAGCTTGTTGGCCTTGAGATCGTACAATAGTACGAGGACAAGGTGGACTTAATCAGGAAAAGGCTGTTGACTACCCAAAGTCGACAGAAGAGTTTTGTAAATAGGAGGTGGAGACCTATGGAATTCAAAGTGGGAGACTTTGTTTCTCTTAAGGTGTCACCAACCAAAGGAGTAATGCGATTTGGGAAAAGAGGGAAGTTGAACCCTTGATATATCGAACCGTATCAAATTACCAAGAGGGTTAGTAAGGTGGCATACAGATTAAATCTACCTTTAAAGTTAGTTAGCGTACACAACATCTTCCACGTGCCCATACTGAGGAAGTGCTTGGTCGATGTGTCCCAAGTAATACCAGAGCAGCCAGAGGAGCTGCAGGAAGACCTGTCCATGATAGAGTATGTAGTGCAGATACTGGATAGGAAAGAACAAGTATTCAAGAACATGGTGATTCCATTGGTGTTAGTTCAGTGACAACACTATGGTACAGAAGAGGCTACCTAGGAGCCTGAGGTGGACATTCACAGACAGTATACTCCTACTTGTTCTACTAGAGATGAGTTTCAGGAACAAAATTCTTGTAAAGGGGTAGGATGTAACACTTGAGCTCAATTATCCATTTTTATTGTAAACCATTATTTATTTGTAATATTTGAGTAAATAGTTTATTAATAGATAATCAGATATTATAGTGTTTGTTGTTTGTTCTCTATTTGTCTAGTTGTGTGGTTTTCTGGCTTTTTGTGCTCCTATATGTGCATGTGGGGTCCACGTGTGTGTGTGTGTGTGGGACCCACTTGGACTTTGGTCATTAGAAGCATAGTGCCACTCACATGTCTTCTTCTTCCTCTTCTTTCTTTCTTCCTTCACCACTCGTGACCCCACAGTTGGCCTGTGCTCGTCCCGTCCTCTCCATCACCAATGTGGTTCGGTGCTGACTAGTAGGATTCGAGGAGGAGGTGGGGCGATAAGAGGAAGGGACGATGAGGAGGGAGGGACATTAGTGGCGAGCTTGAGACTAGAAGAAACCATGGGCCAAGAGAGACAGTTGGGTGTGTGGCTTGTGTGGGTGTCGAAGCTTACCACCGATGGAGAGACAGTCGTCGGGGAAGCTTGGAGGCCACCAGAGGAGAGGCAAGGCTCGACGGAGTTGTTCGGGATCACTAGAGAGGTATGCCTACCGTTCCTCCTCCTCGTTTTGCTGTTTAAGCAAAATGGATAAATATACTTAAATGATGATAAAATCACGAAAAATTATGTTGATGCATGAAATGTGATGGATTACATGTTTATGAGAAGATCATGCTAATTTGTGGTGTTTCATGCCTTTTTGATTTTATTGTAGGAAGCAAGCTTGAACGATTTTATTTTGCAAGAAATTCGAGTGCATGCTATGGTGTATATAAAATGTGTTTCATGCCTTTGTGATTTTATTTTGGGAAGCATGCTTGATGTATTTGGAAATGGTTTGAGGGGTTTTGTAAATGACTTAAGAGTCTACACCCTAGGTTTATATCAAGATTTTTGCATGTGTGTGGATAGGTTCGTCCCTCACTCCCAATAGGGTGCAGAGACAAGCAAAAGAGTTGGGTCGTTTTCTGAGATCATAGAAAACGAAAACTGAATTAGATTTGATATGCTGATTTACTATTGAAGGTCCCTTGAGTTCCTATTTCAATCGACCGAAATGATTCGGTCATCCATTCCAAACTCAGGAAATCTGAATGTTGACTTGATTCGATCGATCGAAATATTTCAATCTTTTAAACCAGGAAATTTCGAACGATCAGGGGAAATTTCAGTCTACCGTTCTAGGAACAAATCCCAAGTTCGATCGACTGTTCCTAGCTAGCATGTCAAATCAGGACCCTGGCCCAAAATGAATATGGTTTATAATGAAGATTAAAGTATAGTTTTAATGATGTTTTAAGAATGTGTTAATGATGTTTACCCCATGTAGATGACATGGAGGAAAGTAGAATGATTTGATTGTGATGAAATGATGGTTTTATGTGGTTTTGAGCTTGAGGCCCATGTGAATTAAAAGAGACTTTATGAAATGGATTTTGAGATGAAAAATGAATATTTGTATGGTTTTTTGGGCATGAGACCCAAGTAAATGGTTGGTGTTGCATGGAAGTGATTTACTGCAATAAAAATGGAATGAGTAACGGTTTTGAAAAGAAAACCCAAATGTTTGGAAAGAGAATTTGGTAGAAGTATGAGACACCAATGGAACTAATTGTTAGATACGATCATGATTGCTGGTACGGATCCACGAGGTTTGGTGTTGGCAATCTAGTATAGAACTAATTGTCAGATACGACTGTAGTTGTCAAGAGTTGAGACTACACTAGCAGGGTTTAGGGGAAATGACTGTCCTCAAGTGTGTAGGTATGTAAAGGCATCGTGGAAAGACATGTCTTCGAGCAAGTAAATAAATATGGAGGCCTATTGACCGAGGTGATGTTATCCAGCATAGGGAGTTTCATAGCGGTAGTGCAGTACGCTAGGGGAAATGGTGTCCTCGTCGGTTGCTTGTGTGTCCAGTTATTTCTAATTAAGGTAACACTTATGAAAATGAATGTGAATTGTGTGGTTTTGAGCTGGAATTAAACTTGGTGTTTTAACTTAAGGTTTCAGACTTAGTGTTTTGGCTTAAGGTTTTAACCAGATTCTAGCAATAAATGAGAAATTATGGTTTAAACTAGTTACTAGCTAATGTGTGGTTTTATTTCGAACCTTGTGAAGCTTTGTGATTTTGGACTAGATCTAGTCGAGAATATGGATTTCTCGAAATGCATAAGAGTTTAAAAATGCATGAAATTTGAGAAAGTAAATGATTTTAAAAGATCATGGTTTTGGATAGAGATTTCAAATATTTGAAAAAAAATGATTCGAAAAGAGTTTAAAGCTACATTTTGCAATAATCGAGATTTGTGTTTACACACTGTTTTATCGTGATTTTTGCGTGGGACACGTACTGGATGACTTAGATGTCACTTATGCGTATTTTGTTTGCCTGTGTTTTTTATTTTCAGGTGTAGGCTAGAGTACAGTCCAGTTCCTGTGCTTGAGTCTTAGAGCTACTAGCCGTACATAGGTCTAGGTTGTCAGCCATAGGTAGCTTCAGTTATTTTAATTATACTTGTAATTATTGTACTTGCTTATGGTAATGTAGCTTAGGTAGTGCTTCCAGGGCGGAGGTGTTATAGAATGACAATTAACAACTTCCTTTTTCATATACTTTTTGTTTTTGATTTTATATACTCCCTCTCCTCTTTCTTCCCAATGTCTATTACCCTTCTTTTTTCCCTAATTTTAATGTTTTCTTTCTTCCTCATCTACTATATTCACTCAATAATAAAAAATCCAATTTTGTAGGGACCAATTACGAATAATATATTTTCATTTTTTATTCCTATTCTATATTATTTTTCTCTATTTTTTTAAATTTTTATTTTTTTGTTTTTCGGATTTAAATAGTTATTATTTTTATTATTATTCTAAGTATGATAAAATTTTGAATGCCATTCCACTAATACAATATAAAGATTTAATAAGTGGATGCACTACTTTTGAAATAAAAAAATAGAGATTCCAACATATGATTGATGTTGAGAAAAAGAGAAGTGGTTGAGTTAGCTAGAGAGGATGATTGAAATGGTTGAGGTATTTCCTATGTATATCATGTTTATCATTGTGATGAATGGGCAAAATCATTATTCATCAAACAAAGTAAAATCCATGTGTATTTTTTTTATTATTTTGAAAATTCATTTAATTATGTCTTTATTGTTTGTAAGAGAGAGAAAGCGTGTAGAAGAGAGAAAAGTATGGTATTGATTATTAGAGGTGTAAATGATTAGAATTGTAGTTTTCCCTTTTTTTATTTTTTTTCTAATTTTTTAATCACTTATTTTATTTTGCTTTCATTTTCCCTCTTGTGCTTTTAAATTCAATTTTCAAATTAAACAACTTACCAAAAAATTAAAACATAATCTATCTATTTTATATATACTAATTTTGTAGGAGAGGAAAAGAGTGAATAACCCACATTCTATTCTTTCAATTTCAACATAATTTTCTTCATTTAATATCAATATAATCTCTCTATTTAATCTCAATATGATCACACAAAATCTTCTTTCACTGATATTTTTAATTTAAATCACCCTCTTTTAGGAAATTATCTTTTTGTCACTATTTAATTCTTCTTCTTTTTGTATTCTTCTTCTCTTCCTTTTATTTTTATATCATTTGAATTTTTTTTTTAATTTTTCACTCCTACCCTAAATCAAAATTTTTTCATATTTTATTAATCTATAATTACACTATGATATGTTAGTTTGATTCCTAATTATTCTTTTCTTTCCTTATTTTGAATTTTAAATTTATTTTTACTAACTTGGTTAGGTAGATAAGAATCCCTCTTAATATTTTTAAAATTCAAACTTATTTTTATAATTTTTAAAAAAAATTAATTGATTCAATTACTTTTCTTTCGTAGAATTCTTCTTTGTTCCCATGCATTGTGTGAGTTTTTTTGCTTGCAATAGACTAAGTGAATACTTCTAGCCCATTTTTGGATGTTGAATAAGAAAAGTAGGAATAAGTGGAAAGTGGTATTGTTATTCTGATACTATTACTTTTATTTGCAAGTGATTTTCTTTTAAAGGTGAATAAGTGTATATAGGGAGATATTCTGGTCTGAATAAAAAGTAGAATAAGTATTAGAATAAGTGTAGGAATAAGTGGAAAACATGTAAATTAATAATAATCAACTTGATTATTAAAATGTATATCTAATTTAAAATATATATACATTATATTATATATGTATTATTTAAAAAAAAATAAACACACCGTATATACATGTATCAAAATAACTTAGTAGAATAATTTTATTTCACCCTTCTCGCGGAATAGCTATTCTAGAATAAGTAACTTAAAAAAAGAATTACTATTCCACTTTTATTCAACTTTTTAACTTACCAAACGGAATAACTATTCCTATTCTACTTTTATTCTTGGTTTTATCCAGGAACCTAGAACTAAGAATTCTAAATCTAATTTGCCCATGTATATTTATACATGCATCGACCTATATGATTTATACTTATTGTCATGTATGTCATTGGCTTATATATAACTAAATATCTTGGAGAGATAACTAAGTTTGTGGTACAAAGACCTCAACTTTGGAAATTGAAATTAAAAATTTAGGGAAAACCAAATTCTATCTAAGTTTATGAATTGAATGCTTACTAAGTGGAATACTAGTACGTAAAAGTCAAAATAATATTCACATGGAAAAGTCTCATCTTATGAACACATCTGTGGTTGTTAGATCAGAACAGAGGAACAAGAATATCTTTCGTCCTTCTAAGGAAAGGAGGATATTTAAGTATCATTGGTGCCAACTGCAATTAAATCATTTTCATATTTCGAAGCATCTCAAAGTATTTTTTTGGAGAAATATGGTATTTTTCTTGAATTTATTGTTTTAAACGTAAAGAGGCATTATGATCTATTGTAATTGTTAAGTTGTACCTTCTTGTATTATTTATATCCCAGCACTCATCTATAAATAAGCAAGAGTCTTCTCTGTATCTTCAATGGATTTTTCTTTATTTTTTAACAAAAAGTAAACAAAAAATGTAGATTTTAGTTAGGAGTGGCAATTGCGGATCTTACTTGCAAACATGACATGTCAATGTAACATTAGGTTAGGGTTGGACTTAAATGGATTTGGATTAGTAATGAGTCAACCTGTTTGATCCACTTTATAAATAGGTTGATTTTAGGTTTAGTAGGGGTAATCCATTTATGATTTGTCAACCTATGCAACAAATTAAATATATAATATTTTAATTTAAATTAATTAATTTTGTAGTTATAAAATTTAATTTGTAATTTAATATTTTATGTTATCTATGTACTTTATGGGTTATTCATTTGTGTCTTGTGAGTAATAAATTAAGTATTTATTTTATATTTTTATAATATTTAGTATTGGATAAGATTAAACAAGTTTGAAGGATTAAATAAGTCCGATTAACTTCTTTAACTCGTTCAATAGAACAAACAATTTAACCAAACTGTATATAAATAAATTGAATTTAAATTGATTGTAAATAAATGCGCTCAAAGCGAGTTGAACCCAACCAATTCATTAACCCGGTTTTGCCAGCCCTGGTCTTAGTTGAGGAAGAGAGAGAGAGAGAGAGAGGGTGGGGCGCGGTGTTGTGCGCGCGGGGAAAGAGAGAGGATGGAGGAAGGGGGTCTAGACTCCGACGGCCGAGGGTTCAGGAACGCCACGGAGTTGTGGAGGGATCAAATCGGAGTTGAAGAAGAAGAAGAACAGCAACAGAAACAAAAGCAACTCGAGCTCCACCCCAGCTCCAGCAATGGCCGCAGGAACGCCAAGCGCCAGGAATGGTATCACAAAGGCATCGCATACTGGCAAGTAATACCAACAACAACAACAACAACAACAGCTTCTTCCCTTCTCCATTAATCGGAGTTCCTTTCTCGGAACAATCGCAGGATTGTACGTTTGGGGCTGTTGATTTTCTTCTCCTGTTCCCTTTTTTTTTGTTTTTCTCTTTGTTGTTTTAGGGAGTGGATGCATCGGTGGACGGTGTGTTGGGTGGGTACGGACACGTCAATAACGCAGACGTCAAGGGGAGCGAGGCTTTCCTCAAACCAATTATGGCCGAGCGTTTTGGTGGTGGCGGTGGAGGAAACCGGCGTCTTGTAGCCCTTGGTACCACACTTTTCTTTTAGTTCTTGTAGCTCTTGTACGCTACTTGGTATGTCGCCTTTAAGAATAGAGGCAGCAAAATTATCTCTCTTTTTTTTTAATTCTGGAGATTTAGTCAGTTATTTGCTTGCGTAATGATCAAGGACGTGATGAATGTATTTCCATGTAAGAAAAAATTATCATGGTATTTTCATAGTCTAGCCTTGTATTTTTCTTTTTTGCATTCTTTTAATTATTTCTTTTTGTTAAAGTTTTTGGTTAGTGTGTTTTAGAATCCCTAGACTTTGTACCACTACCACACGTGGAAGCTTTAACAAGTATGTGAATAGTATTCTTAGTCTTCTGTGGAAACAATTCAAACTTCTGCAGATTGTGGTTCCGGCATTGGAAGGATCACCAAAAATCTACTTCTAAGACACTTCAATGAGGTAGGATTTACTTGTACTTTGTAACTCCGTCCACTCATATTTAAATATTTATTCTGAGGCCTGAGCCTGAAGTTTTTGGCCTTAGCCTGTTCCAAAAGATGGAAAAGATGGCTCTTTAAATGCCATTTAAATGTTTTATACATGACACTATTTGCTATGTACTTATATAGTCTTCAAAAGGATGGACTTAAACAGCATTTTTGAGTGAAAAAAACTAGGGGTCTATTGGTCAGGTTGGGTTGGGGAATGCCAAAATGGTGAATGATAGAATTACAATTGAGAAATAATGTTAAGAGTTTGGTCTCTTGTACAATTACAAGGTATTATATATTTATCATATGCATATTCAACAATAAAATTCAATAACAAGGCATCGATTGGGGAATGCCGTAATGGTGAATGACGGGTGAGAATTGAGAAATAATTTTAGACTTTAGGAGAAAAGATAGTAGACAAATTTACATTTGTATATCTTAGTTTCATATACAATTACAAAGTATATATATACCTTATGCATATTCATATATTATTATGTAAATATGAATATATATTGTTATATAATATATCTTACCTTAAAATCCATACTTAGGTTCTTGGGGTCTGAGATTTTGTGACTCATACCAAATCTATGATATAAAAAAACTTGACTTAGTCCAACCCATATGGGTCAAAAGTGGTTTGTTGCTCAGGTCAACCTGAACCCATGCATGCCGTTGTGAAAAAAGGGTCAGTTTTTTGGAAGTATGACATTGACCAATTTGTTTATGTAGGTATTTGGTTGCTTACTTATACTTGTTGCTTATTTAGTTATTTAATTTATGTTTTGAATGAAATTACTCTTGGTTGAATGATAATTATATGTATTCCTGTTATGTGCCTTGTAATTTACTTGTGTTTGAATGAGAATATTATATATTGAGGTTAGTTGATGAATGTTGTTGGTTGCTTGCATGTGATACATTTTATTTTATTAGTTTCAATTTCTTTTCATTAAACACCTTTTATTAAAAATATTTAGAAATTCAATCCATGTAGATGCCATTTTCTGTTTTCTAAAATATTTTACCTTAGAATAAATTAGTTGATATCAATAGATCATCTTTGGTTTCAACAGGTGATGATGATCTTTCACTCTACCTCCTATATGCCATATGTACTAATGTTTTGGGATGACAATTTGCACTTGAGTATGCATGAAATGACCAAATAACGTCAAATTGGTTTTACTAAACATACCTGTGTACTAATAATCCATAGTCCTTCTCATTATCTAAAGGAAATACATATGGCTAATTGTAAATAAGTGTATTTCTTTGGTTCCTTGCAGTGATTTGGCATGATCAATTATTTTTGCATCATGTTATTTTGATTTGATTGAACAACAGTATAACACTAATCTGATATCTTCTTTCAATGTGAAAAGCCTAACCTGTTGCAATCACATTGTTTTTTTAATTATAGTTTATTTTACAGAACCTACATTCTTTATTTCTGTTCCTGATTGATTATTCCACCATTTTAGTGAGAAAAGATAATTTCTTTGTTTTGTTTTTGGTCCAATCTTTTACATGTACATTAGGTTGATCTTGTAGAACCAGTATCACATTTTCTGGAAGCTGCTCAAGAAAATTTAGTCCCTGAGAATTACATGGTCAACGTTGCTCACAAGGCTGTTAATTTTTTTTGTCTACCTCTTCAGGTTGTTGCAATTCCTGGCATGGTTTTCCTTTATGCATTCATATCTTCCCCTTTTTATTATGATATCTAAGAAGCTTATATGTGCTTCTGCCTTTTGTTCCTTTTAGGAATTTACTCCAGAAACTGGAAGATATGATGTTATATGGGTCCAGTGGTGCATAGGACATCTTCCAGATGATGATTTTGTTGCATTTTTCAATAGAGCAAAGGTAAACCACTCGAGTGTACTACTAATATTTCTATGCATCTAGCAGTAGCCAGCTTCTATCATATAAATTTTCTTCTGTTTTGATATCTTTACTTCAATCTTAAGAATATCCAAATGATTAAGCATTGTACTTCCATACTATGAATGTCTAAAAGATTAAGCATTGTACTTGGGAGCCTTTCAAGCTACAAGTTCTATTTATTTGGCTTGAATGCAGAAAAGCATCCACAGCAACCTGCACTTCATACAAGAATCTATGTATTGTGATGGTTAAAGCTTAACATATCACCTACTTAGAGCTGGAAATAGGGTTGCAGTTCACCCAACCTTATAGCCAGCACAACCTGAATAATATAGGGCTAAGGTCAGGGCCTGGGCTGGCATTTTCCAACCCAGCCTATGGCCACCCATTATGGGCCCAAGCTGGAACCTGACACAAAACTGGCCAGGGCTCAATTCAGGCCCAGCATGTTTCAGACTTTAAACTGGGCAATGGCTAGAAATTGAAGTTGTCAGAGAACTGGAACTGGACGTTTGTTTTTTGCTGACAGCTTCTAACTACTATATTTCTAGCTGTTGGAAATAGTTTCAATGGCTAGAAATTGTAGTTGTTGGAGAGACAGACATTTGTTTCTATTTCTAGTTGTTGTAAATATTTTATGACTATATGACCTTTTTCAACAACTCTATTTCTAGTTGTTAGAACTTGGAGAGTTCGAGGTGAACTTTTATAAAAAGAAGCCTCTTCTCCTCCATCAATTCAGAAAACTTCACATCTTCTTCTTCTCTTTGTTTCTCAAACTTCATGCTATGAAGTCTTAAGTAGAAGCTCTAGTTGTTGCAATCTTGGCATCTTGCTTTCAAAGTCTTAACTCTCAATTCTCAGTGTTTCACATTGCTCCGCACCTTCACCTACATTCCTTTCTTCCTTACCCTTTATATTCTCTTCTTAATCTCCAATTTTACAATTTATTCTTTTATTTTTTAATTAAAGTCTTATTGTCTTAATAATATTTTAGTTTCATAATGGCCAATAAGTTTATCAAATTTGTCCTCACCTTTCAAATCTCATAGAAGATATAGATGTGGGAATGGAAGCCGAAGATTTAGAATCGACACTCTCTATCCTAAAAAAAAGAGATCAAAAGTTTGATGATCTTAGGAAATATACATGTAATTATATGGTAAAGTTCTTACTTGTAGTAGTAGGGAGGGATGAATTATTTAGGAAGACATGTTATGATTGTCTTAAAAAAGAAAAGTGATTTTAGACAAAGCACACTATTAGTGGGGCCTAGTGGAATGTTAACAAATTGAAAATATTCTTTAGAAGTAAATAAAAAAGAATTAGTTAAATATATAGTTAAAGATGAAAACATTTTTTTAGGAAAGTAAATATTTTGAATAATATACACAAGTAGCTTTAGATCCACTACTTAGGGTTCATTAAAGAAATACAACGAGACATATTATTCATGAACAATTTAGTAAACATAAGTTTAAATTAATTGAAATTTTAAGCAATTTAAAATGCAAAGTATCATTAATATATGTTACTTAAATTTAGTAGCATTATGTTACTTAGTAGTCTTAATAATTTAGTTGCATTTTAAGCAATTTAAAAATGTAAAGTATCATTAATATATGTTACTTAAATTTAGTAGCATTATGTTACTTAGTAGTCCTAATAATTTTCCTTGTATGTTATTTCTCATATACCAATGATGATTGGATTCTTCAAAAAGTAATATGACATTTTAATTGTTTGAACATCAATGCACCAGAGTAGCAATTAATAATGCAATAGTTTTAGTTTGTTACAAATATAAAATTATTTCATTTTGTTTTGATAATACTAGTAACAATAATATTGTTATTTTGTTGTTAAAAAAATTATAATTAAACCTGCATTAGGTGGAGTGCTATCTTATCATAAATGTTCATTGTCATGTTAAATTTAATTGTCCAAGATAGGGTAAAAAATATTAAGGAATGTTTAGAAAATTTAAGAAAACTTCCTTTATTCATTTAAAGTTCAACAACTTGGTCTCAAGAATTTTGGAAATTATGTTTGGAAAAGAATATTAAATCTAGAAAAAGTAAGATGGATGTTCAACATAGATGGTATTCAATGTATGATATGTTAAATTCATGTCTTAGTTCGAGTGTATTTATTAGTGTAAATTTTTAGAATCTTTTATAAAAGAATTAAGACTTTATGTGGTCATTATTATCTTACTATTTATGTTTTTATTTCATATTTAGCAACTTAGTCATGTACTTGCCAAACTATAGAAATTATACTTGTTTTTTTCATATAATTAGTGATATGAAAGTAAAATCTAATAAATGATGGCCCAAGCCTCCAATTTTGTTTTTAAGTTGTTGTAAGGGATTAACTTAGTGGATCTCTAGCATCATGTAATCAATATTTTGATAATATTGAAATTATATGATAAATTTACTGCTTTTGGTGATAAATTTAAGAATTATTTATATGATTTGTTTGGAAAGTATAATGTTAAATTTGGATATAATGCTGGTGTTTAGTAGAGATATGCCAAATTCTTCTCAAATGAGTTTGTCCAATTTAAAAAGAAAAATTGTAATTGATACTCTAGAAGAGATAATGAAAAATAAAGTACTAATAATGAGCTAGTGACTTATTTAGATTCAAAATATTGTTTCAAAATTTTGTTTGAATGATAAGATAAATATACTCTACAAGAGATAATGAAAAATAAAGTACTAATAATGAGCTAGTGACTTATTTAGATTCAAAATATTGTTTCAAAATTTTGTTTGAATGATAAGATAAATATAAGTTAAGATATATTAAGATTGTGGACCATTACTTTGAAATGGTGTACTACTACTACTTTGAAAAATATAACTTAGATACATTAAAATGGTATGAGACTTACTAATGATTTTGGCCTTTGCTGTGGCATAAAATTTATTTTTATTGCATGTAAAAGAGTACTTAACATTAAAAGATGAAGCTCATTGAAGAAGGTGATAGAAGTTTTAGTTTGCTTGGTGGAATGGATGGATATGGCTTTAAGGATGTGTGACATGATTCTCAAAAAAATTGGATGAGGATGTAAATAAAGTGGAAGGATCATGTGACTTATTTACTTGTTTCTTTATTTATCTAGGTTTTAGTAACAAAAAAGGTTTTTTCCTTTTCATTTAATGTTAGATGCTTTATGTATTCCTAAATATAAATGGATGCCCACAAATTAATTAAGATGTACTAATTCTGGACAAAGCAGTCTATCCAAATGGGACATCTTAGTATGGGAATGGACGTCCACATCAAGAATTCTGTCCAAATTTGGATGTTATGAAATGAACATTAAGAATTTGGGGATGTCTAAATTTGGATTGAATTCTTTGTCCATAAAGCGTCCCATTTTTGGACTTCCTATTGCTACTGTCCTATCAAGAATTAAGACACCCCAAATATGTTTGAAAATACATAAAACATTCAATATTAAATGAAAAAAAAAATTAATTTTTTATTAAAATCTGAATAAATAAAGAAGAAATTTTAAGTAAATTAGTCACGAATTTTCAACTTCATTTGCTTCCTCATTTAATTTGTCTTCAAGAGTCTTATTTTGCATCTTTAAAGATGCATACATCCAATCCTTAAAGGCTGTACACTAAAGCTTTTATTGACTTCTTTGATAAGTGATTTCTTTTTACTTGAAGTACTTTGTTGCTTGCACTAAAAGTGACCTTCGATGCCACATTGGAGGTTGGATATGATAGTACCTCCCGTGGCATTATACAAAACATTTTCAAATAAATAGTTCATTTTAATATATCTAAATTATATACTTTTTCATTATTAAATCAACATTTTGAATTTAAATAAGTCACTATTTCATTATTAGTATTTTTTTTCATATTGTTTTTATCATCTCATGTAGAATAGTCATTAATTTTTCTTATTTAAATTGGATAAATTCATTTGATAAGAACTTAACATATTTCTATTAGTATTATATCTAAATTTAACATATACATTTTAAACAAATCATATAAATAATTCTTAAATTTATCACCAAAAGTAGTAAATTTATCTTTATATTTTCAAAGGATTGATCGCATAATGTTAGATATCCACTAAGTTTAATTCTAGGATACCTTACAACTACTAAGAAAAACAAAATTGGAGGCATAAGCCATATTTTACTTCCATATCATCAATTGTATTAGAAAAATAAGTATAATTTTATATTTTTGCATATATTTGACTAAGTTGATAAATATGAGATAAAAAAAAGTAGGATAATATTGACCACATAAAGTTTAAGTTCTTTTGTAAAAAGGTCTTGTAAACAATTTATTTTATAATTTGTCAAATCATCTTCACTTAAATAATTTTTTGATTATTTTTAATTGTAATATGAAATGATTAATGATTAATGCATTATGACTAAGACCTAAGTTTAACACATTATATGTTGAATTCTATCTACATTAAACATTTATTTTCATCATTTTACATTTATATTATTTTCTAAACATGCTTTCTTAAATTCTTGAAATCTAGTTGTTGAACTTTGAATAAATAGAGGAAGGTTTCTTAACTTTTCTAAATATCCTCTAATTTTTTTATGTCATCATGGACAATTAAATTTAACACATGACAATGAACATTTACAATGAAACAAAACTCCCTCTAATTTAGGTTTAATTGTATTTTAACAACAAAATAATAATAATATTATTATTAGTATTATTAAAACAAATTGAAATAATTTTATCAGTGGTATTATATACACAAAAAAATTGAAACTATTTCACTATTAGGGCCTGTATGTGTACAAAATTTGACAAGAAATGGAATTTTGGAGTCAATAGGAATTAATAGGAATTAAAAAGAAAGGGAAACTGATTTTTTGTTGATCAAGTTTCGTACTATTTGTGTCTATTCAAGAAAGCAAAAGAAACTGAAATATGGATGTTTGCGTATTAACAGATTTTAAAAGAAAGTAAAATTATTATTATTGAGTTGCAATCTGCCACCCTCATCACGCAATCCGCCACCTCGACGTACGGGCTATTCTTGAGCTGCAGCCTCTACTTCACGGTGTCCATCGACATGAAGACGGCGTTGCTAGCGACAGTGGCGGCCACGTCGGAGGCGGCGTGGGAGGCGGAGTTAGCGGGATCCCCCTTGGAGAGCTTGTAGACAGAGAAGTAGACTGCGTGGGTGGGTCTGGCGTCGATCCCACGGTAGAGGCCGCAGGGGCCCTCGGCGGTGAGGAGTGACCAGAGGGTGTGGCAGAGGCTGAGGAGAGGGTGGTGGCAGGGGGAGGACGGCGTAGACGAGGAGGTCGATGGAAGACGACAAGGGAGGGGGAGGACCTGGACGGTGACGACGGCGGGGAGGAGGACAGCAGGGAGGAGGAGGACGACGATGAGGGAGAATACTTGGAGGAGGAGGACGGCGGGGAGGAGGACGACAGGAAGGGAGAGAACGTGGACTGTGAGGGGGATGACGGCGGGGAGGGGGAGGACGGTGGGAAAGGGGTTTCGCGAGTGGTGGGCGAGGGGTTTCACGAGAGGACAGTGGGAGAGGGGTTTTGCGAGAGGAGGGGGATTGGAAATCTAGTGAAATTCCATGGAGGAGGGCCCAAAATGAAAAGTACTGGGATTTAAATAATCTGAAAAGTAGAGGAAATGAGTCTCCTTTGAAATCATTTCAGACCAAATGCACAAACACTATCATTTTAAATGGTCAACAGAAAATGAGATTCCCATCAAATCATTTACTGTACTTTCTGGGTATACAAACCCCCCAATTGCTTTACCAATGTAGGGATATTTAGACAATTAACAAACTACATTACTTTTTTAAAGAATCCAATCAATATGAATTTAATGAGAAGTAACATACAAGTAGGGAAATTCTTAGGATTAGTTGAAACATTATAGGTTAATGTTACTTTATATTTTAAATTACTTAAAGTTTTAATTAGTTCAAACTTATCTTCATTTAAATTGTTTATGAATATTATTTCTTATCATATTTCTAGAGCGAACCTTAAATTGTAGATTTATAGCTATTTGTGCATATTCTTCAAAATTTTTATGTTCTAAAAAGGTGGTTGTTCATCTCTATCTATATGTTTAACTAATTCTTTCTTATTTACTTGTAAAGAATATTTTGCAATTTTTTAATGTTCCCTCCGGCCCTAGTACGAGTGTGTTTTGTCTAGAATCACTTATCTTCTAAATTTTTAAGACAAGTGGTAAGATTTTCTAAATGGCATGTCCCTCCTCCACCAACATAATTAGGACCTTTACTACATAAATTCCATGTAGATTTGTAAGATCATTAGGATATTTAGTTAGATAATTCCAAACTTTGATCTTTTTTTTTCCTAGTGTGTGACTTTAGAAATAGAGGGTGTCAATCCTAAAGTTTATGTTTCCATTTCTACTTTTATATCTTCTATAGGATTTAGGATGTTTGAGACAAATTCATCAAACTCATTGGCTATTATGAAACTAAAATATTATTAAGATAATAGGACTTTAACAAAAAAATAAAATAATAAATTGTAAAATTGGAGGGTTAAAAAGAGAATAAAAAGGGAGAAGAAAGAAATGTTCATGGTGAAGGTGTGAAGTGACGTAAGATGGTGAGAGTTGAGATTTTGAAAGTAAGATGTCAAGATTGCAACACCTTGCAGTGTTTACTTGAGACTTGATAGCAAGAAGTTTGATTAATGAAGAGAAAAAGTGAAGTTTTTTGTTTAGATGGAAGAGATTGGGGTTCTATTTATAGAAGTTCATCTCCAACCGTCCAAAACTGTAATGGTTAGAAATAGAATTGTTGGAAAGGATAATATAGTTATAAAATGTTTACAATAGCTACAATAGAGTTGATGGAAATTGTGGCACAAAATGGAGTTATAGTTTATAAAATAGGCGTCCTTTTCTCTAATAACTAATAAATTTCCTTGATATTTTGCAATTTCCTTTTTAATCTATGTTACATGCTTAATTTATATCTTGCTTCCTTCTTATTATTCGTCAAGCATTCTTCTTTCTAAGCATTGATTAATGTTGTGATTGCAGGCTGGCTTGAAACCAGATGGCTTTTTTGCCCTCAAAGAGAACATTGCTAGAAGTGGTTTGTTCCCTTCCCTCCGAAGCTTAATGTGTTTTTGTGCAATTCTTGATTGAATAAAAGATCAAATCTCAAACAAAAATAATTGGTGACGAGCTTTTTACTTCTGAACATGGACATGAAAGTTATTCACTGGAGCTGTGCATATAGAAGTTCTACTCATGAAATGGAATATTAAACTGGATAATGGTACGGCAACGTTTTGATAGTCCTTGACGAGAAAAACAGTTGATATATGCCTTGTGTTTTCTGACTGGACAATAGGTCACTGAACTGAAAAGAAAGTGATCATAATTTCTGAAGCCTTTCACTTGTAGAATTTGTGCTTTCAAATTGTCGATTGTGATTTTTGAAGCCTTTTTGCTGGTAGGGTTTGTGCTTGACAAGGAGGATCAAAGCATTACAAGATCTGATACTTATTTCAGAGAGCTCTTTCAGCGGTGTGGGCTACAAATTTATAAGACAAAGGTTTGCCTTAGCTAAAACTACACTCAGACATGTCTCTTGGATTTTCCTATTTCTTTCTTGATATAAGTTTGTTAATAATCTAGGACCAAAGGGGCCTCCCGAAAGAATTGTTTGCTGTAAAGATGTACGCACTGGTAACTGAGAAAGCTAGACATAACAGAGGTAAGCCCAGAGTACAAACCTGGACGCCTGCCCTCATCAAATAATAAGCTATATTCTGAATCCGGTACCTTGGTGGAAGCCTCTGTTGTTTCTTTAGCAGCCAGATGTTGTAAATCTTACTTAGTCATTAGGAAGTACATAATGATTGCGAAAGTATTGCAGCATTAAGTTATCCTTCCTGTGTGGTTGTATTGTATTGGTCGTTCATCCATCATTGCAATTTTTTGGCCTTGTATAAACTTTCTTATTAATATTGTAAGCTTGGTTTTGTAGCAAGTGTTTTATCAAATAAGAGATATTTCATTGATATCTAACCAAGATTTAGAGGTGGAAATTGGACCGACCTGGGTCAGTCAGGTCCACAAAACAAGAGGTCCGACGAGACCTAGACTGGGTCAGGTCGGCCTGTAGGTTGGTTTGGGTCAAGCTGGGTCGGGCCTCTTTTGGGAGGTCATGGGCCTAGCACGGCTCATGGTCCGTCGATGGGTTGAGTTGTCGAGTCGGTGGGTCGAGTTGGGTCGGGTCGGTTCATAGGGTGTAAATTTTTTTTTATTAATAAAAATATATTTTAAATACATAAAAATAAGAAAAAAATAAAAACGATATTTATATCATTTTTTTTATATTTTTTATTTTTACAATTTTACATCAATATTTATTCATTTGTGAAGTCTGTTTTGCCTATTGAAGTTGATGTTGCATTATCGTTTTTTTCTGATTCAGAATTCAAGTTCAATTCTTAAAGATGGTTAAGCACATCGTACTAATCTTTTAAACAAACGAAGGTTTTTACAGACTTTTTTGATAATTTACATCTTTTGTCATTTAATACTCTTTTTCCTGTAGAAAATGTAGATTTCGATACCACATTTGACGTAGGAATCATTAGTAAATCTTTTGTCTTTTTTGTTACTATAAGAAACGTAATAACTATAGTAGATCATTACTTTAATATATCTAAGTTATATATTTCTAAATCATTAAAAGCAGTTAGGGATTCTAGATAATTATCTAATTCATTATTCGCATTTGATTTTATATTTTTTTTCTTCTTTTTATTTAATCTACTTTATAAAAAATTATGATTACTACTACTTGTTTGTGTTCCTAAAGAACTAGATGCAATGATCATTTTTAGTGTTTTTTTAGTTTATGTATGTTATCACATTTTAAATTAGAAAGAGTTGGCTAGTTCTCACATGAAATAGGTGTTTAATTGATGACATGAAATCTAAATATCAACTTTAGTGATGATATTCAATTAATGTAAACCTGTACTGTCTTTATAATGGTTAAAATTTCCGGTAGAGAGTGATTTGGATCGTAGGTGGGTCGAATGGAGGTGTCACTTCTAATCTAAATATCGAATTTATGTTCATGCTTATATCTTGGTCTCAACCTTATATCGTTCTTTACTTGTAACAACAATTATTCAGCATAACCTGAGTCATATATTTATTTGTATGTTATGAATAGCCAAAGATCATTTATCATGATTAAATCAAGGATAAACAATTCTCATAATATTATTGTTTTAAAGAAATAATAGTTCTCAGAGTATTCTAGTTGGAGACGATTATTGTTATCACTATACATTTAAATTATAAAATGTATGTAAATCACTAATGGTTAGAAAAGTGAAGGTAAAAGGTGATATTTCTTGTCATCATTTTTCTCGCAAGCAAATGCTTTATCTTTCATATACATTCTTAATTCTGCAAAAAATATAGAAAGAATTAAATTACTTGATAAACATCAAGATAACCTGAAGATCAGCATAACCAATCAACTAAGAATGATTTGAACCCAAAATACGAAGAGCAATGTGCATGAAAGGAGTGACTTGAAGTTGAATTTTAAAAATATATTTCAAACGACCATCAACATTATTATAATATTAAAGTGTAGTACAGTAAAAATGAGATTCCAAAAATTCCTATATCAACATATGAGAGATATTCAATTTCAAAAAAACACGTCGTACTAAAATTAAACAAAAATAAATATGAAACTATGTCGTTGGTATGCACATTTCTCACGTGAGGGAAGTAAATACAAAGACTGACCTTACATGAGAATAACTCTAGGTGAAAATCAAAATTGACTTTGAAAAAAAAAGTACATGAATGACAAAACATAAAAAATATATATATTTGGAAATAAACTTGAATGAAAGATATTCTTGAGAACAAAATGATAAAAATTATTGATCTTTGGAAAATTTAAAGATATGCCAAAAAATATATATGAATTATTATTTATTAACAAATCTAAGGGAAGAAAGTTGCAATATGATCTGAGATTCATGCTTAAGTTCATGATATGGTTTGCATTATTATGATCGTGGAAAAATGGAAAAGTGGGTTTCAAGCAACTATATTAATCATATAGATCCAGAAAATGCAAGAAACTATGGAATACAATGTGCACACATTTGATGCTCGTAATATTACTCAAGGATTCCTATACATTGATCTAAAACATAACAAAGTTTCACTTTCTTGGCAAGTAAGATAATTTAAAAGGTATATTGTAGAAAGACACATCAAGGAGATTTTTGTATGACATGTTATCAAAATAGTTTTGGACTATTGGAGAGGGAAAGCAAAGATGTATTATTGTAATACTAATGCAATATTTCACAAATTAAATATATTCTAAGGGGATTCTGAAAATTTTACCAAAAATATAATCTCGGATCGACAAAATAGATGTAATATATAACCTCAAATATGAGCTAATAATGGAAATTATGTTGACAAAAAGAAATAGAATTATATCCAAAGCTTACTTTAATATGGTTCAACAATAGCATGATATTCAGTACATTCTCAAATTATGATCACTATTATGTCTATTTGGGAAAAGAAATTTTGAAATATTAGTCTTACCACATCAAAAGCAAAGGAAGAAAATAGATTTAATCAATCAAACAAAAGACCTCAAAATAGAATTAAATTATATCAAGCCTAGAAACATGAAATAGATACTCCCATACTTTATTTTCTTAGCACACTAGCCACAAACCCTAGTTCAGTGTCCATAGAAGTTCTATGCTTGCAAATTCTCCTCAACCTACACCATTTTGTTTTATCAAGATCAACAAATCTTAAATTAGTAGGTAGAAGAACTTTGGAGCTACAATAAAAATTACCATTTGCGCATCATTCGATCTAAAAATTTGTATCAAGAAAAACAAAAACCAATATATGCAATTGATCATTTAAGGGAAAAAAAAGAAACAAAAGAAAAGATCGTTCAGAAAGAGAATAAGTCATTGATGAAACGTAAATCGTAAAAAAGAATACACCGTCATTTTGTTAACAAAGTTTGGACTGCAAGAGTAAATTGTATACTTTAGAAGAAAAAAACTCAAAACAAATAATCTAAATTTCATAGACTAACCATGAATTCTTTTTGTAAGCGAAAAGGTTCGATGCTATAAAAATTTGTAGATAAACACGCATTGATTACATGCTCAAAAAGCTCCGGGTTATCTACTTTCCATTCCATTGCATGAGGCTGAGGCAACATCTTCTTGATTACATGAGATGAATAGATTGTGATTTCTGCTCTTCAAAAAACTAATATCGTTTCCAAAGTATGAAATGTGTTGTTCATTGATAAAAATAAAAAGCATTAAGTTGAGAAGCATAGGCCCATAACAAATCATTGAGGGGAAAAATTGCGAACAACCAAGTATTTCTTCCTAATTCCTTCCGCCTTTTCATATAGAAAATGATAACAGTTGCATCCTAAAACCAGAAACCCCAAGTTACAACATTGGGATCCACATCACGTACAGACTATAAAAATGTGCTGCACATGATTTGTTGCCTCACATCTTGAAACAAATTACAACATGCTTGAATGTTTAGAAACAATTTACTAAAAAAATTAACCCAAAACAAAAGCTATAGTTCAGAAAAACGAAATAGATAAAATCATTTCAAACTCCTCCATCACCAAACCTCAAAAAACGACAAATCCTTTTACACTTCTACTTTCTAGCTTGATCCATGTGCCAAACTCTACGCACTTAACTAGATCATATCATATTAAGGATCCATTTGGTAAAACTTTAACTTCTATATTTAAGTGTAGAAGTTAACTTCTGACTAGAAACTTCCATACTCAAACTTTTGAAAATGTAAACGAATCACTGTTTCAAAAGTTAGATATTTTTGAGAAGTTGGTAGTATTTGGTAGAACTATTGGACTATTATAGCTTCTAGAGAGAAACTACATGTTTAAAAGTTACCCAAAAGCTTTTTCAAACAGACCTTATGAGTTTTAGGAGTTCATAAACTTGTTACTCGGGTAACAAATTGTTAACAGGTGGTAGGCAGTTAAGTCTGTTAGCATTATTGTAACATCTGTGCCTGGCTTTTCCATTTAATATAAACCATAGAATTTCTTATAATTATTGGTGTGTAGTTTATTAATGATAAATCCAAATTATGTTTGTTAGCTATGGGCTCTCCCAGTGTTTGGTGCCCCTGATTTCTCCCTTATGGTGTGATTTTCATTCGCTAGTGGGTCTGTGCTGCTTTGGGACCCGTGTATGGGTGTGTTGCCCACTTGGGCTTGGACCCGATCAAAGAGCCAACGGTGCCCGTGACCCTTGTTTTTCTTCTTCATGCCCGTGACCCATCTCCACTACTCGCGAGGCCTAGGGAGGAGGGTTGCTCGTTCCATCCCTTCGAAGGTAGGGTGGCTGGCAGTGGATTGACGGAATCCGTGGAGATGGTAGGCAATGGAGGCTTTAAAGGGAGGTGTGCGGCATGGGGGAGGAGCAGAGAAACCAGAGATAGAGGGCTTGAGGGAGCGCGGAAGCTGAGGAAGGATCGCGTGCCGAAGGAGATCGCGCGAGTGTGGGGGTTGGCTGGTGCCGCGCACCGTCAGGGCTTGAGGACACGCAAGGCTCGTCGAAGCCAGTTACACGTTCCTCCTTCTGTTTCCTTTCCTCGGTTGAGGCATGTTGGGTGAAAGGAGAAAATCATGGATAATGATGTTAAAATCATGCAAAAATGAGGAAAATGTTGGGAATGAGAGGAATAAAGTGGTTATGTTGATATCATGTTGATTCATGGGTGTTTTTTAAGATTTTCGTGGGTATTCTTGAAGCATGCTACAGTGATTGTATTTGAGCTTGATGTCTTTGTGATTTTTGTTAAAACAGCATGCTTAACGGTTTTGTGATCGGATAGAGGGGTTTTGAGGTAGACTTGGAGGTCTAACCCCATGTTTTATTGATAATTTTCGTGGCATGTTTGATGGGTCCGATCCTTACTCCCACCTTGGGGAGAAAAGGGTGATGGTGACCTGGGGAGTTTTCTACAATCGCAGAAAACGGTATGCTGAATTGGATTCAGCATAACGAAATACTTCTAGGTGGTGCCTTGTGTCGTGGATTCGGACGACCAAGGAAGTTCGGTCGACCGATCTGACAGGGACTGATAAACCTGTCAAGGATTCGGAATACCGAATAAGGGGATTTCGGTATACCAAGACCTAATTTGGTACGCCGAATCAGGGGATTTCGGTATGCTGGGACCCAATTCAGTATGCTGAATCAGGACCCTGAGCTATTTTGGGAAATGTTTAGAAAAATGTTGATAAATATGGTTAAATACATGATAAATGTATGAAATGCATGGAAATCACTTGTAAGATGATGCATGCAAATATGTTGTTTTTAATGTTGTTTTCCATGAGATATTGATACATGGCTTAGGTGTATGAATGTGGACCCATGTGAGGGGTGATTGCATGGTACAAAGACCATGAAAGAATGTGTGGGTTTAAAGACCACAGGTAATGAATCGATGCATAATGCATGTGTTTTGCAAAGAGTTTTATGAATGGAAAATGGTTTTGATGAATGTTTTGAAAAGCGAAATTGCATATGATTTTAAAGAGATTAAAGGAAATTGTAGGAACCACAATAAAACTAGGACTTGCCGACTAGGTAGTGAGACCTCTAGAGATGTCGGGGACGTGTCCTTGGTTGTGGTTGCCGAGTATGCGGTCTAGGGTAGGAGCCTCGAGACTGTGGTGGTACTGTAGGACCCAGGGTATGAGAGACCCAGACTACCCTCAATGTCGGTGCTGGACGGGTCTGGGGTTAGAGTCCCCAGGTGCTCGGGTACCAGGGCGTCCCTAGGACGCACTTCGTGCTTGTACCCGCGAGGGTACATTTTGAGGCTGCAGTCGGGGCAGTTGAACTCCAGCGCGGGGTGGTTCACCATGGCACTGCAGTGTGGGTGCGGTGACATGGAATCCTCACCAGCTGCATGTAGCCAGGTCGATTGCCTGTGGCCAGGGTGATGCGACCAGTTTTAGAATGGAAAATGTGTGGATTTGTGTGTGGATTAGTTCCTAGCCCAGATAGTGATAAATTGTGCTAATGGTTTTAAATGATGTTTTGGGCAAGGAGACTAGATGAAATGATTTGTTTCTGCAATGTTGAGAATAAAGGTTTATGAACGAGCATGAGATTTTGAAAGAATAGAAAAGAAAGTTTGAAATGCCATTGTTTTCCAAGTTTTTTGATTGAATATGTGGTTTTGACGATGGTAGTATCTGGCAATGTCTTTTCGGGTTTTAGCGTTGTTTTTGGGGCACATACTGGGTGACATTCCTGTTACTCACGCGTGTTTTCCTTGTCCCCTTTGTTTCAAGTGCTCAAGTGTAGGAGCAGTCTAGTCGGTGCATCTTTTCGAGCCACGTTTGCCGCACACAGGTCTGGGTGTTTAGCTTTATTTATTTAATTCTGTTATTAGATTCTTTTAGCTACTCTTGGTAGTTCTTGTACTGTTGTATAGCATTGGGGTGTTACAGAGTGGTATCAGAGCCTAGGTTCATTAAGTACACTAGTTTAGAGTATCCGGCATTGTGGCTTTAACTAGACAGCTCGATCTGTAGGGGATCATAACACCTGATTTGTTTGTTACTTGCTTGTTTGTTAGTTTGTGGTGGCAGCAAGATGCCGCTTAGAGGTCGGGGCAGAGGCAGGACTCCCACAGCAAGCCCGGCGAGGAGCAGGACAGTGGTTGGGGAGGTCTTCGACAGGAGCTGAGCCATATGATGTAGGGTCTTGCCTAGACTTTTGGCAAGAATAACACTGATGGGACCAAGGTAGACCCTTGGCTTAAGCAGTTCCGTCGTTTGAGCCCGCCTACTTTTGATGGTAGGGGCAAGTCAGAAGAATGTGAGGCCAGGCTGCTTGAGATTGAGAAGGTCTTGGAGGGCTTGGAGTGTCTAGTTGAGAAGTGGGTTCGTTTGGCTACCTTTCAATGTAAGGGAGATGCGGACCAGTGGTGGAGAGCCACCCGTCGTATCAAATTCCCTAATGCTGACCTGTTGATGATATCGTGGGAGGAGTTCCGAGAAGTCTTCTACGAGAAGTACTTCCAAGTGTATGAATGAGATCGACTGGACAGGGAGTTTAGGGACCTGAAGCAGGGTAGGATGTCTGTAGCCGATTATGAGGCGGCCTTCACTAGATTGGAGCAGTTCTCGCAGGCATTTGACACTGAGTAGTGCGGAGCCAAGAGGTTTGTGGAGGGGCTGACTCCAGCACTTAGATCAAGGGTCTTAGGCTACGAGTATCCCACTTTGGCTAGAGTAGTAGAGTTGGTGGCCCGTTATGAGGAGGATCGCAGATTGTTCCTGGAAGATCACCCCAAGAGTAAGGGGAAGGTGTCTGCTCCACGATCTTTCACTTTTGGGAGGCAGAGCTCAGGCAGTTCTGGGAGCTTTGGGAGGAAGAGGAAGGAGCATGCCGAGTCTGTTGTTGGGGGAGGAGTTGGATACAGTCAGGCTGGTTCGAGCAGTGGCCCAGAAAGGAAGAAAGCTTGTTATATCTGTGGGCGCCCGGAGCATGTGGCAGCGCAATGTTACCATCGAAAACAGAATCCTGAGAAGATGGTCTGCTACAACTGTGGGAAGCCTAGGCACATTCAGCAAAATTGTCCTGATCCTGCAAAGCCAACTGGGGACACGCCCCGTCAATTAACTAAAGGGCGAGTGTTCTGCATATCTGCACCTGATGCTGGTCCATCAGGGGATGTTGTTGAGGGTAAGGATTAGAGATGTGTTGTATTGTATCCTTTCCCTTTTTGTACTACTGTAGCTAGTACTCTCCCTATGTATTTGCTGCTGTTGTGTTGTTTTGTTGTTAATGGATATTTGGTATTATCTAGGTTCCTTTCTTGTGGCTGATTGTTTGGCTAGGGTTTTGTTTGACTCGGGGAGTTCCTTCTCCTTTATCTCTAAGTCCTTCGTTGTAGAGGTTGGAGACCGACCAGCCAAGTTGGCCTTCGATCTGGATGTGGTGACCCCTTTGGGAGAGTATAGCTTGGCATGGAAATATTTACGGTCAGTCAGTGTGAAGTTAGGGGACCGAGATTTTGGAGCCAGTGTGATTGTGATGGATATGCAGGGGTATGACATCATCTTGGGAATGGACTGGTTGGCACAGCATTCAGCTCTTATTGACTATGCCATGATGAGAGTCTTGGTCAAGTGTTTAGACCAAGGTTGCTGTGTGGTGCAAGGAACCAGGCCAGGAGAACAGAAGAAGATAATTCCTGTAATGAAAGCTTACCGCCATTTATCTAAGGGATGTGTGGGATACTTGGCGGGTGTGACGGTGTCTTCTTCTTCAGTCCTAAGGGTGCAGGATATACCCGTGGTTCAGGAGTATCTTGATGTGTTTCTTGAGGACTTGCCTGGGATATCGCCGCACCTAGAAGTTGAGTTCCAGTTCGACCTAGTGTCAGGATCTAGCTCCATCTCTAAGGCTCCTTACCGGATGGCACGAACGGAGTTGAGAGAGCTTAAGAATCAGCTTCAGGAGTTGCTGGACAGAGGATTTATTAGACCAAGCATGTCACCTTGGGGTGCACCGATGCTGTTTGTAAAGAAGAAGGATGGTTCACTCTACCTCTGTATTGATTACCGGATGCTGAACCAGATTACAATCAAGAGTAAATATCCTCTACCTAGGATTGATGATTTGTTTGACCAGCTTCAGGGGGCTTCAGCATTTCCAAAGATTGACTTGAGATCAGGGTATCACCAGCTGTGGATCCAGGAAACTGATGTGCAGAAGACAGCCTTTCTTACTCAGTATGGCCATTATGAATTTTTGGTTATGCTGTTTGGATTGACAAATGCACTAGCTGTCTTCATGGATTTGATGAATAGGGTATTCAGACCCTACCTGGACCAATTTGTTGTGGTATTTGTTGATGATGTGTTGGTGTATTCACTTGACGTGCAGACTCACCAGTCACACTTGAGAATGGTGTTAGAGACCTTGAGACAACATCAGTTGTATGCGAAGTTTTCTAAGTGTGAGTTTTGGCTGGAAGAGGTTGCATTCCTTGGCTATATCATTTCAGGTGAGGGAATTAAAGTGGATCCAGCCAAGGTTGAGGCGGTTAGTAGTTGGGCCAAACCTAAGACCATGACTGAGATCAGAAGCTTTTTGGGCTTGACTGGATATTATAGAAGATTCATACAAGATTTCTCCAGGATTGCAGCACCCATGACCAGATTGACACAGAAAGAGGTTCCTTTTGTTTGGGACTGGCAATGCGATGAGGGCTTCAATGAGTTGAAGACCTGACTGGTCACATCTCCAGTTTTGACTTTACCTTCAGGGAGTGGGGGCTTTGCAGTGTACTGTGATGCTTGTGGCACAGGTTTAGGATGTGTGCTGATGCAGCATGGAAGGGTGGTGGCGTATGACTCACGCCAACTGAAGAACCATGAAAGGAATTACCCCACTCATGACTTGGAGATGGCTGCAGTAGTGTTTGCTCTGAAGATCTGGAGACATTACCTGTATGGTGAGCAGTTCGAGGTATTCACAGACCACTAGAGTTTAAAGTATTTCTTCACTCAGAAGGATTTGAATCTGAGGCAGAGAAGATGGGTAGAATACCTCAAGGACTATGAATTTAGCCTATCCTACCATCCTGGGAAGGCTAATGTGGTCGCTGATGCTCTGAGTAGGCGCACTCACTTGATGTCCAGTTTAATGATCAAGGAGTGGCGTATGCTAGAGGATTTGGTCGGTTGTAGACCATTGCGGCAGTCTCAGGGACCTGCTGAGCTTGGGTAGCAAGCATGTCTATTCGCCCAAGGTTACTGGAAACTATTGTAGCTACTCAGCGACTGGATCCCTTTGTGCAAGAGACTTGGGCTAAACTGGAGGCAGGAGAGGTTCCTCATTTCTCTATTGGTGCAGATGGAGGACTCAGGTATGATCTATGCCTGTATGTACCTCAAGTGGAGGATGTGAAACAGGGATTGCTTGATGAGGCCCATCGGTCTAAGTATTGAATTCATCCCGGGAGCACCAAGATGTATAGAGATCTAAAGAGGAATTTTTGGTGGCCTGGAATGAAGAGAGAGATAGCTGAACATGTGATGAAGTGTGCAACCTGCCATATGGTGAAGATTGAACACTAGAAGCCTGGAGGATTGTTGCAAATATTTCGATGTGGAAATGAGAGCATGTATCTATGGACTTTGTGACAGGCTGCCTAAGACCAGGAGGAAGAACGACACCATTTGAGTGATCGTCGATCGTCTCACAAAGGTAGCACATTTCCTACCTATAAGGGTAAATCTCCCATTAGCTCAGTTGATAGAGTTGTATGTGGCTGAGATAGTCCGTTTGCATGGGGTGCCGGTATCCATTGTGTCTGATAGGGACACCAGATTCACATCTAGATTCTAGGGAGCGTTGCAAGAGGCTTTCGGCACCATTTTGCATTTTAGTACAGCCTTCCATCCTCAAACAGATGGACAGACAGAGAAAACCATTCAGACCTTAGAAGTCATGTTGAGGGCCTGCACCCTGGATTTTAGGGGAAGCTGGGAAGATCATCTTCCATTGGTTGAGTTCGCTTACAACAATAGTTATCATTCCAGCATAGGTATGGTGCCGTATGAGGCGTTGTATGGTAGACCTTGTAGAACACCTACCTGTTGGGATGAAGTAGGCGAGATGCAGCTTGTGGGCCGAGAGATTGTGCAGCAGTATGTAGAGAAAGTGGACCTGATCAGGAAGAGACTGACAGCTGCACAGAGCAGACAAAAGAGTTATGCTAATCGGAGGTGTAGACTCCTAGAATTCGAGGTTGGAGATTTCATTTTCCTTAAGGTGTCACCAACTAAAGGCATATTTAGATTTGGAAGGAGGGGAAACTTGAGCCCTCGCTATATTGGACCCTTCAGGATTGTCAAGAGGGTTGGGGAAGTTGCCTAACAATTGGACTTGCCAGAGTTCTCGAGCATGCATAGAATGTTCCACGTCTCGATGTTGAGGAAGTGTTTGACCACTGCATCCCAAGTGATTCCAGTTCAGCCGGATGGGCTGCAAGAAGATTTGACCATGGTGGAGGATGTTGTGCAGATCCTTGATAGGAAGGAACAGATCCTCAGGAACAAGGTGATTCCTCTTGTGCTAGTCCAATGGCAGCACCATGGTGTCGAGGAGGCTACTTGGGAGCGGGAGGCGGACATGCTATCCCAGTACCCCCATTTGTTTGATCAGTGAATTTCGAGGACGAAATTCTTTTGAGGGGGGTATGATGTAACATCTGTGCCTGGTTTTTCCATTTAATATAAACTATGGAATTTCTTGTAATTATGGGTGTGTGGTTTATTAATGGTAAATCCAGATTGTCTTTGTTGGCTATGGGCTCTCCCTGTGTTTGGTGCCCCTGGTTTCTCCCTTGTGGTGTGATTTTCATTAGCTAGTGGGTCTATGCTGCTTTGGGACCCGTGTATGGGTGTGTTGCCCACTTGGGCTTGGACCCGGTCAAAGAGCCAACAGTGCCCGTGACCCCTGTTTTTCTTCTTCACGCCCATGACCCATCTCCACTACTCGCAAGGCCAGGCGGGGAGGGCTGCTCGTTCCGTCCCTTCGACGGTAGGGTGGCTAGCAGCGGATCAGCGGAATCCGTGGAGATGGCAGGTGATGGAGGCTTTAAAGGGAGGTGTGCGGCATGGGGGAGGAGCAGAGAAACCAGAGATAGAGGGCTTGAGGGAGCACAGAAGCTGAGGAATGATTGCGCGCCGAAGTAGATCGCGCGAGTGTGGGGGTTGGATGGTGCCGTGCACCATCAGGGCTTGAGGACACATAAGGCTCGTTGAAGCCAGGTACGCGTTCCTTCTTCTATTTCCTTTCCTCAGTTGAGGCATGTTGGGTGAAAGGAGAAAATCATGGATAATGATGCTAAAATCAAGCAAAAATGAGGAAAATGTTGGAAATGAGAGGAATAATGTGGTTATGTTGATATCATGTTGATTCATGGGTGTTTTGCAAGATTTTCGTGGGTATTCTTAAAGCATGCTACAGTGATTGTATTTGAACTTGATGCCTTTGTGATTTTTATTAGAACAGCATGCTTAAGGGTTTTGTGATCGGATTGAGGGGTTTTGAAGTAGACTTGGAGGTCTACACCCAATGTTTTATTGATCATTTTCGTGGCATGTTTGATGGGTCCGATCCTTACTCCCACCTTAGGGAGAAAGGGGTGACGGTGACCTGGGGAGTTTTCTGCAATCGTAGAAAACGGTATGCTGAATTGGATTCGGCATACTGAAATACTTCCATGTGGTGCCCTGTGTCGTGGATTTGAACGACCAGGGAAGTTCGGTCGACCAATCTGACAGGGACTGATAAATCTGTCAGGGATTCGGAATTTCGAAATTCTTCGGTATGCCGAATCAGGGGATTTCGGTATACCAAGACCTAATTTGGTATGCTGAATCAGGAGATTTCGGTATGCTGGGACCCAATTCAGTATG
>JAMKQA010024187.1:0-33567 GCA_024699735.1 Posidonia australis
CATTTAAAGGTGCAAATGAAAAGAAAATCCTAAAATTGTCCCAGTGTAAACAAGCATAGCTTTAACAAGTCTTATCTTCCTGTCTGTGTTACTACCTGTAGCAGTGATCAATATTCAGGAGACAACAGGTAGGGTTTTTTTGACAGAAAGATGACAAAATCAGAAAGCCAACGCTAGTAAAAATAACATTTAACTCACCAAACTGTTCAAAAATCGTCTTGCAAGTTCTCAAGCTTTCGTCAATTTTTGGAAATTTTAAAATGATACCATTGAATGACCTCATGGTGCTTTAGAGCATAGTAAAATGCTTTAGAGCGTTTCATCTTGATTGAGATAGAATCCAACTCCATGAAATTCATAATTGCATTGCTTGTGAGAATGGGGCGTCACTTTCTTCCATTGGGTCACTTTCATTTTTAGCTTCACCAAAAAAAAAAACTGATGAATCGAGTAGTCCAGCCACGCGGAACGGCTGGTGGCAATGACCATGAAATCCGTCCACTTGCAGGACCCCTGGACGGGGATGACCCTCACGTCTCCGGCCTTCACGTCTTCCAGGATCTCCGTCACTTCCCCCAGCTCCAGCAGCGCTGTGCACGTCGACGACGACGCAGAGGCGGAGGAGATATGGCGTGGAGAGGAGAGGAGAGGAGAGGGGGCGGCGAAGGTGGTGGTGAGGGTGCGAAGTTGAAGAGACGAGAGGGGGCGGCGGAGGTGGTCGTGAGAGAGGAGAGGAGAGTGAAGAGATGAGAGGGCAGTGGCTGAGAAAGAGGGCGAGTGTTTATAATTTTAGGGTACTATTGCGAGGACTATTACGAGGACATGTCCTCGTCCTCGCTAATATATTACGAGGACTATTGCGAGGACATGTCCTCGTAAAGTCCTCGCTAAGATATTGCGAGGACATGTCCTCGCAATGTGCTCGTTATAAGTCCTCGCAAAATCTGATTTTTCTAGTAGTGAGAGTTTACTTAGGATAAGAACCTTTGAGGCACTCTAGATCACATGGCTAAGGATCTCTAACCTTCTTCTAGATTTTCCTATGGAATTTTTGTGTTTGTCGGGATTTTTAATGCATCTCTGTGGATTAAGATAAAAGACAGGGGGTAAATTATAAAACACCAAGATGTTGCCTGTCAGAGAGGCGACAGGCCTCATCGCCACTTTAAGTGGCGACTAGTATTTTCAAGCATCGATTTAGCAGGCGACTATAATCTTGGTATTCTCTCTCTAAGAAATTTGTCATCCTAGGCTTTAATATCATTATGGGATATTTATAAACATTATCAAGATTTTTCCCATAATTATTATAATTTCTATAATTTTCCAACATTTAAATAATATGTGCTTATCATATAAATCATTATAAGTGCTAAATAATTCCAGAAAATTATTGAAATTCAGATGATTTGATAATTAAGATCACTTATCTTTATTTTTACCAAAAATGAGACTTTATGATAAGTCATCACATTTTAATGTTATAGCTTATATTTAATTCAAGATAATGCTTAAAAAAATAAAAATAAAATCCAAAATATCCAATTAATTGCCAATCTATTTTAAATCAAATACATCTTTGATTTTAATTGAGTTTTCTAGTAATTATTAAAGATTTGATTTTCAAATCCAATTTACTTAACATTTTAAGTGGGTTTTGAATTTGGAAATTAATTTAAAATATCTTCAACTGTGAGTACGATTTTTTAGATTCGATTTGGTCAATATTTGATAATATATTCGTAATGGATATTTTCTGATTTTAATTTTTTTGCAAAAATTTCTTTTCAGTCTCTCAGCACCACATGCATTGGTGACTAGCTTACGTGGCAGATTTCGTACCAGGTAGCTGTTGATTCATCGTGTGCGTGGAATCCGAGGTCGATCTCGTAGTCGCCTATCTGAGCGGCAACTTAATGATTCTGTCGCCTGTCCAATAAGTGACTTGATCTAAAAAAGACTTTTTGCCCTGTTTTATGAGATTAATCCTGGCCCTTGATCTATATCTCGTCTTTGACGAGATCTCTAGCCCCTAAACTCTATAAATAGGAGGCACTTCAAAATTTCTAAGGAGTCATTAGAAACCCTAGAGAACTTGAGAGAGAGAGAGAGAGAGCTTCTTGCCCCCTCCTCCATGTCCAAATCCTTAGAAGCTTAGACCCACTAGAGATCTAGCCCTTTTCTATGGCCAAAGCGTGTCTCCGGAACTCCGTAAACTGGCCTCCACTTCCTCTAACCCCCATGTCAAGGCACTAAGGGTGAAGGAAGTATTTTCTCTAATTTATTTCATTTAATTATTTCATATAAACATTGCATACATAATTGCTCATGGCATATGCATGTAGGGACAACCCTCGGTTAGTATTTTATTTAATGTATTCATGTTATTCATCGTTTATTTCTATCATTACTGCAGTTAGAGTAATTTAGATTTCTTTGTTTTTCTTATTTATTTTGAAGGGAAGGATAATTACAAGAGCACAAGGATGTCGTTGGGCAGCATCCTGCTGCCAACCTAGTGAATCGAGAACCTACATTATCACAACCATTGCAACTCTCGCAAGGTATTTTGTTAACCGACGAAAGTAAATCGGCAAGTGGTGATCACAAGAATTGACAAAGTGAGTGAACACCTCGACGATTCTACATCAATCCTTAAAAATCCATCCATAGAAAATTGGCGATCACGGTGGGACCGATTTGAGCCAACTCCCGTTTAATGTAATTAAATCTTCCTTTCCTTTCATTTATTCTTCGTTTATTTTAAAGATTAGGTGCAATTTTAGGTATGGGAAGCCATGTGCTTAGGTTTTCGTGACAACCAGACCTCTTATCTGGCTTTTCTTAGCGAACAAAGATCCTGTAGTTCTTGCTGCCTATCCATGGGGTGCAGAGTCTCGCCGCTCCTCAAGAGAGCGACACATATCAGTGCCTTTCATATAGGTGACGAGAACTACAAACCCTTTTCCTGCAGGTCTTTCATCATTTTTCTGTCTATGTTTTGTTTTTTCCAGGCCTATAGTAACAAAATAAATGAAATAATATCTTGTTCACCTACATTTTAGTTTTTTAATGGATTCTAGGTTTTGTTTGCTGTCCACCAATAGGGTGGAAATTATTATTTTTACAATAAAGTTAGAAGTTCCTTAAGAAAAATTTCTTTCTAGTTATGAACAATCAAATCGGGTGAACCAAGCCAGCGCAAGTCGCTCTTTTATGCCCTGTTTGGTTGCTATTGCAATATTGATAACTTAAGGTGTCTTAAAGCTTTGTTATTGACTCCTCCTTTCTTTCGAAGTCAATAATAAACCTTAGTAGAGGCTTCATACTTTATTGTTTCTTGTTTATTTACTATTTTTACGGTTTGTTAGGAAACAACCCTTAAGGATAGAATCTTGGGTTGTGGGCCCCTCTATAGAGAGACAAATCCACAACCTAGGCCTTCTTTGTAGATCTCCCAAAGATCTAAGAGTGGTACCATAGAAGTAGAAATCCCATTGAGTGTAACCTTAGAACCCTGAAGATGAAAAGCCTTACACTCTTGCCATAGGAACCCAACAAGTTGAGAGAATGCAGGTTTAATTAAGCCAATAATTAACTACTTTAACGAGTAAAACTTACGTTATGTTTGAAACTTCTCTGATTAGTTAGGCTGTCTTGGTGTTCGATTTGTCCAAGACGAACCTAGGTTGTTGGAACAGACAAGCAACTGTGCGGCCTGTTTGGCAGGTGCCTTTGTCCGTCGCCAACTAGAGCGGCGATGAGTTCTGACACTGCGTATATAGGCAACGTCAGACAGACCAACTTTTTGATTGCCTTGACTGCAGGGTGGTTTGGCCTTTGCTTGCATAATATGTTACAGGGAAGTTCTGAAACAATCCTTGGTCATTAGTTACTTTATTCACAAGTTGTAAACATTTTTGTTGTATTTTATTTGCATTAAAGTTGTAATTTTCCCTTTCTTATAAAACTTGTAATTGGTTAGAAATAGTGTCATATAGAGTCTGTAACTCCCCATTAAACTTGTAATCCCTTGAGAAGGCCATGACATCGGAAGCCCACCACTCCGACTACTCTAGCATGCCAATGGCAAGTGGCTTCATTAGTCAGCTAGGGTTCTTGTTCAACATGTCAACCCCACACGAAGCCCAGTCCATTAAGAGAGGAGGATGAGAAGAGATGAGCCATTTACAACGTTGGAGTATCATCATCTATCAATTCACTTCAAATTCCTATAGGAACCTCCAATCGAGTCCATTAGTCCATGGCCCACTATAGCATCTCTAGCGGACTAACCCCAAATATTAACGGACCCTCATCCTTCATATATCACCAAGGCCCAATAGCCACACCGCTTATGGGAAACACATACACCGTACCACCAAGCCCAACTATTAGTTTCCCTATCCATGGCCCTATAACACAATCTCCCGCTCAGCATGCTGCATCGGCTTATCCTTCTTCTGCTCAGCAAACTGTGTGGACCTTACCAAGTTACTACTCCCATCATCATCTAAGGGCAACCCCACCTTATCAAATCCCATCATATACACTGGCTCAACCCTCCTTCCTTCCTCAGCACGGTACTCATCTATAGAGGTAGATATCAAGAAAATGATCTCAAATGCACTGGTTGAGGTAGGGGTTACATCCAAGGCACCGGTCAATTTTGACACGTCAAGGTTCCCTCCTTTCATCTTGCCACCTGGATTCAAGCTACCCAAGACACCAAAATATGATGAGACAGGCGATCCAAGAAGTCATCTTGCCACCTTCACTATGGACGCCTTGCCCTATCAACATGATAATGTACTTATAGTGTATCTGTTCTTCAAAAGCTTGGAAGGAGAAGCATCGAAGTGGTTCAACACGCTCACAGCGCATGACCTCAGTGACTTCAAGATTGTGCTGGATAAATTTCTACAGCAATACGTTCACCGTATCTAGCACAAGCCCACCATTGTGGACTTCCTTGTTGAGAAGATGAGGCTGGATGAAGACTTCACAATTGTTGATGTCCCATTTTCACATTTTCCAGAATTCACCTAGGATAGGAATCCTTGAGACGCCTTAAATCACATGGCTAAAGAGCTCTAACCTTTGTTACAGATTTTCCAATGGAATTTCTTGTGCTTTTCCAGATTTTATGGCATCTCTGTGGAGTAAGAAAAAAATAGGGGATAAACTGTAAAAGACCAAAATGTTGCCTTTTGGACAGGCATAGGACTCATCGCCACTTCAAGTAGTGACTAGATTTCTAGGCGCCACATAAACAGGCGACTGTAATCTTGGCATTCTCTCTCTAAGTAATTTGTCATCCCAGGCTTTAATTTCATATATGGGATATTTATAAATGTTATTATGATTTTTCCCATAATTATTATAATTTCTATAATTTTCCAACATTTAAATAATATGTGCTTATCATATAAATCATTATAAATGCCAAATAATTCCACAAAATTATTGAAATTTGCATGACTTGATAATTAAGATCACTTATCTTTATTTTTACCAAAATTGAGATTTTATGATAAGTTATTACATTTTAATGTTATAGTTTATATTTAATTCATGATAATGCTAAGAAATAAAGATAAAATCAAAAATATCCAATTGATTGCTAATCTATTTTAAATCAAATACATCATTGATTTTAATTGAGTATTCTCATAATTATTAAAGATTTGATTTTCAAATCTAATTTACTTAACTTTTTAAGTAGATTTTGAATTTGGAAATTAACTTAAAATATCTTCAATTGCGAGTATGATTTTTTAAAATTGATTTGGTCAATATTTGATAATAGATTCGTAATGGATATTTTCTGATCTTAATTTTTTGCAAAAATTCCTTTTTAGTTGCTCGGCGCCTCATGCACAAGTGACTAGCCTACATGGCGGATTTCGTGCCAACTAGCTGTCGATTCACCATGTGCATAAAATCCAGGGTCGATCACCTTGTCGCCTATCTGAGCGGCAACTGAATGATTCTGTCGCTTGTCCAATAAGTGACTAGATGTAAAATGATTTTTTGCCATATTTTACGTGAGTAATTCTAGCCTTTGATCTATATCTCGTCTTTGACAAGATCCCTAGCCCTCAAACTCTATAAATAGACCCCCTAGGTCTTCAACCCAAGAGAGAGGCACATTAAAAACTCAAGGAGAGAAAGAGAGAAATCCTAAGAGAGAGAGAGCCATAGTCCCTTCTCCATGTCCATCTTCTTCTAGAAGCTCAGATCCCAAAGATCTAGTCCCTTTCTATAGCCATTGTGCATCTCTAGAACTCCGTAAATTGGCCTTCACTTCTTTCAACTCCCATGTCAAGGCACCATGGGTGAAGAAAGTATTTCTTCCAATTTATTTCATTGTTTTCATATAAAACTTGCATTCATAATATCGCCCATGGCATATGCATGCGGGGACAACCCTTCGGTTAGTATTTAGTTGCATGTTTACATTAATCTTTTGTCATCTTTTGTTAATTGTTTACTACACCTAGTCTAACTTGGATTTTCTTTGTTTTTCTTGTTTGTTTTGAAAAGAAGGCTATTACATGAGCATGAGGACGTTGTTGAACAACATTCTGCCACCGACCTAGTGAACCGAGAACCTACATCATCACAACCACCACACTCCCGCGAGGTACCTTATCAACCGGCGAAAGCAAATCAACAAGTGGCGATCACAAAAGCCTTCGAAGTAAGTGGACACAATGAAAATCTACATCAACTCCCAAAAATCTATCCATAGAAAATTGGCGATCACGGTGGGACAGGTTTGAGGCAACCCTCTGTGCACTGTAAATATTTTCTTCCCTTCATTCTTATTTATTTTCATTTATTTCTAGATCTAGGTGCTATTTTAGGTTTGGAAACTCATGCCTTTAGGACTTTCACGGTATCCAGATCTTTATTTGGTTTTTATATGGCAAAAATCTTTCTGTAATTTCAGCCACCTATCTCACAAGCACCATATCTCGTTGCCTCTTTAGAGGGCGACATATATCGGCACCACTACAATAGGCGATTGAATTTGCAGACTATTTTTCTACAGGTCATCAGTTTTTTCCTGCCTGTGTTGGTTTTTATTTAGGCCTGCAATAGCAAAATAAAATCAAATAATATCCTGTCCACCTATCTTTTTAGTTTTTTAACGGTTTTTAGGTTTGTATTCTGTCCACCATTAGGGTGGAATTTATTTGTTTTACAATAAAGTTAGAAGTTCCTTAAGAAAAATTTCTTTCTAGTTAAGAACAATCGAATCGAGTGAATCAAGCGAACGTAAGTTGCTCTCCCACGCCCTATTTGCTTGCTATTGCTAGATTGATAACTTAAGGTGTTCTAAGGCATTATTATTGACTCCTCCTTTCTCCCTAAGTCAATAATAAACCTTGGTAGATATATCTCACTTTATTGTTTCTTGTTTATTTATAGTTTTTATGGTTTGTTAGGAAATGACCCTAAGGACAGAATCTTAAGTTGTGGGCCCTTTTATAGAGAGACAAATCCACAACCTAGGCCTTTTTTATTAGGCCTACTAAAAGTCCAAGAGTGGTACCCTACAACTAAGATCCTACTTTGTAACCCTAGAATCTAGCCATAGGAACCCAACAAGTCAAGTGAACATATCATTGATTAATTATTTCAACAAGTAAAACCTACGCTCTGATCTAAAACTTGTTTGCATAGATAATACTGTTTGAGGGTCTGTCTAGGGCAGATTTTGGCTACTGGAACAGACAAGCAACTATGTCGCCCGTCTGATAGGTGCCAGCCTCCGTCACCTCTTATATCGGCGAGGAGTCTTGACGCAACTTGTATCAGCAATGTCAAGCAGACAAATGTCTATTTGCCTTGACTGCAGGGTGGTCTGTGCTTTGCTTGCATAACAGGTTACAGGGAAGTTCTGAAATAGTCCTTGGTCATTAGTTACTTTATTCACAAGTTGCAAACATTTCTGTGTATTTCACCTACATTAAGGTTGTAATTTTTCTTTTCTTAGAAAACTTGTAATAGGATAGTTTGCAAGTCAAAGGTCTATAGTAGTCTTATTAAAAAAAAGAGCCACAAAAGGATGGATAGTCAACAATGATGGAGGCATATTATTCTCACACCAACTACTCCGATACGTCAAGCATGGGTCAAGCAAGAAGTCCAACGGGTCAACACGGGCCCAACGTTTCAAGCCCATACAGAAGTTAGTCGGTTGAACAAGCTGGAGGAGGGAGGAGCTATGCCCAATCATGGAATACCCCTTTGACTATCTACTCACATACATTACTTGAAAGGGGAATCAACCTAGCTCAATCCATGGCCCACTATAACCTCTCAAGCGCACAAGTTTTAAGTACCGTGGATCCTCTCCCTTAAACTATCACTAGGGCCCATTGGCCACCCCTCACATGGGAAGTACATATACGGTGCCACCGAGCCTAACTGTCAATTTCTCTATCCAAGGCCCACTTACACAATCTCCCCCTCAGCATACTTTTGCCTAGTAAGATACATGGACCCCACCAAGCTATCACTTCCATCATCACAAAGGGCAACTCCACCTTATCATACCCAACCTACACCAACACTGGCTCAACCCTCCTTCCTTCCCCCATATGGTACTCCTCAACAACAACAGTTTCAACAAGTCCAAGGGTACCAAGGCTAGGGGTAGTTAGTCACTCTAGGGTTGGATGTTAAAAGGATGATATCAGAAGCACTGGCATAAGCAGCAGTCACTTCAAGGACGCTGGTCGACTTTGACACGTCAAAATTCCCACACTTCACACTATTGTTCGGATTCAAGTTGCCCAAGATGCCAAAGTACGATGAGACTGGCGATCCATGAAGTCATCTCGCCATATTTACCATGGACGCCTTGCCCTATCAACATGATAACGGGCTGACGGTCTACCTCTTCTTCAAGAGCTTGGAAGGAGAAGCGCTAAGATGGTTTAACACGCTTACGACATATGACCACAGCGACTTCAAACTTGTGTTGGAAAAGTTTCTACAGCAATATGTACACCGCATCCAGCATAAGCCCACTATTGTAGACCTCGTTGTTGAGGAGATGAGGTTGGACGAAGACTTTGCCACCTTCACGAGCAAATGGAGGGATATGGCTGTCAGGTTAGAATGCCATATCCCTGAAGAACAAGCTGTCGAAGTTATCACCCGAAACACCACTGGAGCACTCAAGGCGGGCTTACTGATGGGTAACTTCCAAACATACTCTTAGTTGTACGACAGAGCTATAAGAGTCCTATACAATAGGAAGGACTTACATTTCCTAGAGTTTGAAGTGAGGGGCCAGAAGAAAACCACAGGCTACACATACAAAGGGATTACAAGCGACATAGCCTTGGTCTCCATTCATCAAGGACACCAGGGACCGCTAGTCCGACACTAGGAGCAGCTGGTATAGTTGGTGCCATATCAGGGGCAATGCCAGTATCAACCACTACAACAACCAGTTCAACGGTAGCCCCAACAAAATCAAAAGCAGCAGCAACCCTAGTACCAGCAGCCTCCTGCTCACCAAGTCTATGCCCAACGGGAGCAACAGTAGAGGCAACAAGGGCAACAACATAGGCAAAATGACTACCATGCTATCCCTCTGCCACAAAGATACCACAAAATTGAAGGTCAAGACCAAGAGCCACTCCTAGCACTACTCAACCATGCTTTCAGAATGCTAGAAAGGAGTGGAGAGCCCTTGCACAACCATTCTACTATCCACATGGAGGTCAAGGAAGATGAGTTGATAATCCCTAAGCTAGTAACTGTTGAGTGCGTGCAAACAGACCTCGAGGATGAGGAGGAGCCAGGCACATCGACAGTGGACTTAAACGAATTCTGGGAGAATACAATGGGCGAGCTAGTTTATGACGAATACAAGGACCAGGATGACGACGTTTGGGACTGCCAACAGATCCAAGGGATCCAAACTGAAGGCACCATAACCTCTATCAACCAAGGGCTACCTCCAACGCAAGAGGAACCTGCCAGAACAGTGTTGCCACCCATCTATGATGGATATGTTGATCAAGACTGGTATAACTTAGAAGTCACCATCGACATCCTTTGCCAACAGCTCATCTCACTACAAACAGCTCGCACACTAAACACTCTTTGCCAACACCCTCGTGAAGCTCGTGCCAGAGACGAGCCTTCGCCCAAGCCTTTGGTTGCAACGAAGAGAGCGGTGGAGTTTACCAGGGACATTCATGAGTACATTAGCCAAGGAGAGGCCGACAAAGAGCTCAGTGGACCTGCTCCAAGGGGAGATGACAATTTGATGTGGACTCCTCATAATCAAGCCTCTAGGGCCACGTTAGAGGAACCATGCCAAGACAAGTCCAACCATGACCCTGAGAAAGCAACAATTGGGTGCAAGCCAAGAGAAAAATACCAAGATGCGCTACCAGTACCTGAAGCTTCAATGCTAGGGGCAACTCCTACAACTATCCCATAGGTATACTCCTCCATCTCGGGAGGGAAGTAAGAAACTCGACTAAGCCCAACTAGGGGCAAGGTCATTCTATTCTTCAAAAACTTGTAAATAAAACATTAATTTCTTTCTTTGTCATTTCCATTATCTTTGTTTCTTTTGCTAGGATGGATTTAATTATAGCAATAAACAATAAAGATGATTGATGAGTGTAAGTCACACACCTGATCACTTAATCCATTAAGCAAAGCTACCAAAACATTATCTAGGATTCCTAAGTAGAGATTGTTACACCCGAGAAAGATTCACCCAATGGGTAGGATGACTTGAAGACTTTCTTAGATCCGTGGAAGTTACACGTACTCTAGAAGTACACCCTTCAATCATCATATTGAAAGCCTAAAGAGGACCCAAGACCTAGTACTAGTTAAGGAAGAAAGTTATCTCCTGCATAGAAAAGAAGCTGAGCAACTAGGGTAACCTTAACCTTGTCCTATCTACACATATACCTCGCACAGGGAGATAAGAGCAGAGCAAGCTAAGAGCCTAGGCATATTATAAAAGCCACTCACCCTATACAGCGTAGCCTCCTAGCATAAGTCTAAGAAGATAGTGATGGAGGAGCGCACCAAAACCAAACAACTTAGAAAGCGCCCAAAAGAGGGGAGTGCACGAAAAGATGGATATGCTGTCATAGTATAAGTCCGAGAAGGTAGTGATAGGCGAGTATTCAAAATGGGGTGAGATAACTGACGAATAAGTAGATGTATCGTCAAAGCATAAGTCTAAGAAGACAGTGACAGGTAGGCATCTACAGATAAATAACTTGAGAGAGGAACCCTAAAAGAAAAGAAAAGAAAAAAAAAAGGAAAAAAAAAAGCTAAAGCCCTTGGGTAAGCTATAAGTGCATTAAGGCCAATCACCGACGAGCGATACAAAAACTATAATCGACACTTCGAGCCTGTTGAACTTAAGTCTCTCCCACTCTTCCACATAAATAGGCAAGGGGCAAGAAAACCCTCAAAGCTCAAGGACTGAGTAAATAAGGGACATAATGATCAACCAAAGCTAATACAAGGTTCTAAGTCCTCAAAAAGTCAAAGTATTATGAAAGGGACGACTCCTTCACCTTAGATAATACAAGGCAGCAATGTTAAATGCATGAGAAGGAGGGTTGTGACTACACTCATCATCGATCATCAATAAAAAAATAGAAAATCCAAAAAATTAGAAAAATTAAAAAATCCAAAAAAAAAAACAAAAAACTAAGAAAAAAAATAATATAATAAGTAGTGCCATCCACCTTACCTACAAGTAAAAACATAGTAAGTAAGGAAACTGGAATTGGTTTGGTCGGTGATGCAACCATCAATCCACTCGGTTTTGGAGTTAAACGTCCTACTCAAGTGTACCTTCACAGCTTGGGTGCATTTCGCCCTACAAAGACATTGCCCTACAATGATCTTCAGAACATCCATGGATGACTCACAATCGACGTCCATTAGGCTCGGGTTTTCTATCTCCAATTGAGGCCAAGACTAATTCCCTCCACCTAATCTTAAGTATAGAGGAGTAAATGATAGCATTACAGTACTTCTTCCAAGCAACTTAGCCAACCCTTTGGGGTAGGGAAAGGTACACTTTTGATTACTAACATGTTTACTAAGTGTGCAGGTTTCACCCCCACCACGTGTTAGTAGATCAAGCTCCACTGTGACACTACATCAAGTCCCACCGTGGCGGTATGCAAAGTCTCACCGAGAACAGACTCCCACCTTTGGAGTCCCAACCATGTACAGAGACACACAACTCCGACTAAGAGGTAAAACCTTGGTTTAGTAAAGGAAGGGTTCACTTCCTCACTTGATTTTTCATTCATAGAACTCCTTTACTTACCATGTCAAGTTGTGGAATAATGGTCCTTTCTTGAGAGTATTGGTCATGCTCGAAGACGGAAAACACTTGACCACAAGGAATTGCATCATGCATCGTGCACATGTCTATATGGCTAGGGATCACCTGTACCTCGTCGGCCTAACCTGTCGTATGGACCATTTATTGCATGGAATGATTGACTTTGCAATTGCATTATCGTTTGCTTGAATCATGCATCCATGCATTTAAGACTCATGCATTGGAAGTGGAGCACTGACGGAGTAATGTTCTTCAATTGTGTTAGAAACCCTTAGAACGTGTGATCCTCCTAAAGCCTTATTCAAGTCCCAACCAATCCAATTCAATATTCCAATCCGAGCAAGCTCTCAAACAAGAAGCCACAAATATTTATCATTTTTTAATTAGCTTTTTCTTTTCAACTGATGATTGGGTAATTTTGCCATTGTCATCTTAGTTTCTACCCCATTGGAGTGTCACTCTACATGGTTGACATAGTCTTGCCATCGATTGCAACACATAGTCCTAGCTTGACCCTTCCATGCCTGAGCCTTCAATATGATGGCATTTTTAGTTACCTTTTCTTTTTCAACCTATGATAGGGTAATTTCCCCACAGTCATCCTAGTTTCTTCCCCGTTGAAGTGTCACTCTACATGGTTGACAGTTCTCGACATTGGTTGCGACACAAAGCCCCGACTTGACCCCTCCATGCCCGACCCTTCATTATGATGGCATCCTTAGATTATCGAAACACTTGACTATGCGATCATGTCCCGAAATCGAGTCAGCTCATCCTCTCACCTTTTGACTGTGCGACCATGTCTCGAAACCAATAGGTGTAGACTTATTTTTGGAATCGGTGGCAGATTGTTTGTGAGTGAGCTCTCTATTTCAAGAAATACTCAATGGGGATATCATTCGTACTTTGGAGCCAATCTTGTTTCAAGATCAACTCTAAGGAGGGGCATATGTAGATATCCTATTTTTGCATTTCCCAGAGTTCACCTAGGATAGGCACCCTTGAGACGCTCCAGATCACATGACTAAGGAGCTCTAAACTTGTTCCAGATTTTCCAATGGAATTTTTGTGTTATTTGGATTTTATGGCATTTCTGTGGAATAAGATAAAAAATAGGTGATAAATTGTGAAAGACCAAGATGTTGCCTTTCGGACAGGCGACAAGACTCAATCACTACTTCAAGTAGTGACTAGATTTCTAGGTGCCACATAAATAAGCGACTGTAATCCTGGCATTCTCTCTCTAAGTAATTTATCATCCCAGACCTTGGCAACAACAACAAGGACGAGGCGAAGGGAGACTTGTGGATCAAGCAATTTCACTAGTTGGGCGTGCAACTCTAGATGGGCATCGTACCCTGAAGGAATGTGAGGCCTGGTTTCAGGAGGTGGGAAAAATCCTAGAGGGGATTGAATGTCCAGCAGAAAAATGGGTCAGAATCACCACTTTTCAACTTAAGGGTGTTGCGGATCAGTAGTGGCGAACTATACGTCGCACCAAGTTTCCAAATGTGGACCTACTGATGATCTCATTGGAGGACTTCCAGGAGGTGTTCTATGAGAGATTTTTCCCTAAGCATGAGAGGAACAAGTTAGATAGAGACTTCTAGAACCTAGAGTAGGGGGATTCTACGATGGCTGAGTACGAGGCGTCTTTCCTTCAGTTGGAGTAGTTTTCATAGGCCATGGTGCTTGAGAAGAACCGAGCTAAGAAGTTCGTTGAGGGACTGATTCCAACATTGAGATTTAGAGTTATTGACTTTAGGTGTCAAACCCTGGCAGAAGCCATTGAGTTAGCCTCCCGCTACGAGGATGAGCACTGACTATTCCAGGAGGATCATCCCAAGAGAGATAAGGGAAGGAACTTTGTCTCACAACCTTTTGTCTCTATGGTGCCAAGTTTTGGGAGTTCTGGAAGCTCCAAAAAGAGAAGGAAAGAGCATTCTGAGTCTGTGGCTAGGGCAGCTGGATATAGTCAAGCTGGTTCGAGAAGCGGTTCAGTGAGAGGACCTTGCCATATTTGCAAGAAGATGGGGCACATAGCTGCACAGTGTTAGATCAGCCAGAGGAACAGAGACAGCATCGTGTGCTACAACTATGGAAAAGCTGGACACGTGTAGAAGAATTGCTCAGACCCGCCAAAGCCAGCGGAGGACGTGTCTTGTCAACCTACTAAGGATAGGGTGTTCTTTATTACTGCCCCTGATGCTGGACCTTTTGGAGATGTCGTGGAAGGTAGGAAGCAGTAGTGTCTTGTAATCTGAACTCTATCCCATGTTATGTTGTAATGGATCCTTATGTATTTGGCACTATGTTTTGTATTATGACTATGATGATAATTCTAGTTATATTATGATGTGTTGATGTTAGGATCTTTTCTTGTGGCTGACCGGATGGCCCGAGTCTTGTTTGACTCTGGGAGTTCATTTTCTTTCGTCTCCAAGCCGTTTGCTATGGAGCTTGGGACTAGATCAGTTAGGTTGGCATTCCACTTGGATGTGATGACTCTGTTGAGAGAACACAGCCTGGCATGGAGACATTTGTAGTCCGTTGGCATTAGATTGAGGGACAAGGATTTCAGGACTAGTTTGATTGTGATGGCCATGCAGGAATATGATGTCATCTTGGGGATGGACTGGCTAGCACAACATACAGCTATGATTGATTATGCCAAGAGAAGAGTTTTGGCTGAGTGCCTAGGCCAAGGCTGGTGCGTTGTGCAAGGTAACAGACCAGGGGAGGTCAGGAAAGTGATCTCTGCTATCAAGGCCTATCATCATCTAGTAGAAGGTAGTGTGGGCTACTTGGCCTGTGTGACTATCTCTACTTTGCCTATGTTTAGAGTTCAAGATTTGCCAGTGGTATAGGAGTATCCTGACGTGTTTCCAGAGAAGTTGCCTAGTATGCCATTGCACAGAGAAGTGGAATTTGTGATTGATTTGGTGCCAGGATCATGTCTAGTTTCAAAGGTTCCATACAAGATGGCACCTGCTGAGTTGAGAGAGCTCTGGAACCAATTACAGGAACTGATGGACAAGGGATTTATTCGTTCCAGTATATCACCTTGGGGAGCATCGGTACTGTTTGTCAAGAAGAAGGATAGTTCATTTCAGCTTTGCATAGACTAACAGATGTTGAAATAGATTACCATCAAGAACAAGTATCCACTGCCCAGGATTGATGATCTGTTCAATACAATGCAGGGAGCATCTGTGTTTTCTAAGATAGACTTGAGATCCGGGTACCACTAGTTACGGATCTAGGAGCCAGATGTGCAGAAGACAACCTTGCATATCCATTATGGACATTATGAGTTTTTGGTTATGCCATTTAGGTTGACAAATGCTCTGGTTGCCATCATGGACTTGATGAATAGGGTATTTAGGCTTTATTTGGACTAGTTTGTGGTCATTTTTATTGATGATGTCTTGGTATACTCTTTGAATGTACAGACCCACCAGAGGCACTTGAGGATCGTATTGGAGACTCTGAGGCAAAACCAACTTTATGCCAAGTTTTCTAAGTGCAACTTTTAGTTGGAGGAGGTGGCTTTCCTTGGTCATAATATCTCAGGGGAATGCATCAAGGTGGATCTAGCCAAGGTGGAGGCAGTTAGCAACTGAGCCAGACCAAAGACAATGATAGAGGTCAGAAGCTTCCTTGGTTTTGCAGGATATTACCAGTGGTTCATTCAGGACTTCTCTAAGATTGCTACACCCCTTACTAGACTGACCAGGAAGGAAGTCCACTTTGCTTGGGATTGGCAATGTAAGGAGAGATTTAATGAGTTGAAGACTCATCTAGTCAAAGCCTCAGTCCTGACACTACCATCTAGGAGTGGCAGTTTCACAGTTTACAGTGACACATGTGGGACCAACTTGGGATGTGTGTTGATGCAACATGGTAGGGTGGTGGCATATGCCTTGCGCCACTTAAAAGATCATAAGAAGAACTATCCTATCCATGACCTGAAAATGGCAGCTATGGTGTTCACCCTGAAGATTTGGAGGCATTATCTTTATGGCGAACAGTTTGAGGTGTATACAGATCACAAGAGTCTGAAGTACATTTTCACTCAGAAAGATCTAAACCTGAGACAGAGGCGCTAGGTGGAGTACATCAAGGATTATGACTTCAGCCTATCGTATCACCTAAGAAAAGTTAATGTGGTCGCTTATGCTCTGAGCAGACGCACTCATGTTATGGCCAACTTGATGATCCATGAATGGAAATTACTGGAGAGATTAGTGGAGTGCAGACCTCAGAGACAATCTCAGGGAGCTGCCAGAGTTTTGATGGCAAATTTGTCTGTTTGCCCAAGGATGATTGAGGCGATTGTTGCTGCTTAGTAGTATGATTCTTTTGTACCAGATATTTGGAGCAAGCTAGAAGCTGGGAATGCCCTGTACTTTTCAGTTCGGGTAGACAATGGGTTGAGGTACAACCTAAGGTTGTATGTGCCTCAAGTGGAAGAGATCAAGAATAGTCTGCTTGATGAAGCTCACCGCTCCAGATATACTATCCATTGAGGAAGCACTAAGATGTACAAGGACCTGAAAAGGAATTTCTGGTGGCCTGAGATGAAGAGGGAAATTGTTGAATATGTGGCGAAGTGTGTAACCTATCAAATAGTGAAGATAGAGCACCAGAAGCCCGAAGGGACTTTGCAGCCTCTAGACATGCCAGTCTGGAAATAGGCGAATGCGTCAATAGATTTTATGATGGGTTTGCCGAGGACCCGAAGAAAGAATGTTACAGTTTGGGTGATTGTGGACCGTCTCACCAAGTCGACACATTTCTTGCCAATGAGGGTGAATCTTTCCTTGACATGGCTGGCAGAGTTGTATGTAGTAGAGATTGTTAGATTACATGGTGTTTTAGTGTTGATAGTGTTTGACAAAGACACAAGGTTTACGTCGAGGTTCTGGGGAGCGTTGTAGGAGGCGTTTGGTACTGTTTTGAGTTTCAATAGGGCTTTTCACCCCTAGACGGATGGACAGACAAAGAGAACCATCCAAACACTGGAGGACATACTGAGGGCCTATGCCTTGGACTTCGATGGTAGCTGGGAGGATCATTTACATCTGATTGAGTTTATATATAACAACAGTTACCATGCCAGTATTAGGATGGCACCATATGAGGCACTATATGGCAGACCCTGCAGGACACCCACTTGTTGGAGTGAGGTGGATGCGAGATAGTTGGTTGGGCCCAAGATTGTAAAGCAGTACGAGGGCAAGGTGGACCTGATAAGGAAGAGGTTGTTGTCTGCTAAGAGTCAGCAGAAGAGTTATGCAAATAGGAGGCGGAAACCTTTGGAATTTGAGGTGGGAGACTTCGTTTTCCTGAAGGTGTCACCAACCAAAGGAGTAATGCGTTTCGAAAAAAGAGGTAAGATGAGCCCCAGGTATATTGGACCATATTAGATTACCAAGAGAGTTGGTGAAGTAGCATACAGATTAGATCTACCTCTAGAGCTAGCTAGTGTACACAACACTTTCCATGTGTCCATATTGAGGAAGTACTTGATTGATGCATCCCAAGTGATACTAATGTAGCCGGAGGAGCTGCAAGAGGACCTGTCTATGACCGAGAATGCAGTACAGATACTGGATAGGAAAGAACAAGTCCTTAGGAATAAAGTGATCCCATTGGTATTGGTTCAGTGGCAAAACCATGGTACAGAGGAGGCTACCTGGGAGCACAAGGTAGACATCTAGAGACAGTACCCCTACCTGTTTTACCAAAGTTGAATTTTGGGGACGAAATTCTTTAAGGAGGTAGGATGTAACATCTAGGCCTAATTATCCATTTTTGTTGTAAACCATGTAATTAATTGTAATATTTGAATGTGGTTTACTAATGGATAATTTGATATATTGTGGCTATTGTGAGTGTGTGTCTCTCTCTATGTGGTTAGATTTATTGTTTCCCCTGGTTGTGTGGTTTCTGGGGTTGTGCACGTATGCGTGGGACCTAGATTTGACCTTAGTCAAGAATGGTACAATGCCCCCCACTCACGGGCCTCTCTCCCCCACCTCTCTTCTTTCTTCTTCCTTCTTCCTTACTCACCCATGTCTCGATAAGGGACTCGGGTTGATCCCGTCCCCTCCACAGGCAGCCATGGTAGAGGGCGTCGACGGGATTCGAGGGTGGCAGCAAGCGAGGCGAAAGAGATAAAGAGGGAAGGAATGACGTGGAGGAGAAGGCACAAGGAAGAGGAGAAAGGGAACCAGCAGAGAGAGAAAGAGAAGGTGATTGTGCCGAGGGGGGAGGAAGCCTTGTGTGCACGATCCACCGGTGGGAGAGACTTCACCGGAGGCAGGGAGAGACTCGACGAGGTGCGAGTGGGTCGTCGGGGTGCCGAGCAAGGTACGCAACCTCCCCTTGCCTCCTTCTCTACTCATTTTGGATAAATGGTTTAATGGCATGAAAATGGCAAAAATGCATGTTAAATCATGGAAAAATAGTATCTCTACACATTCATGTTATTCACCACATTCCCATCATGGAAAAAAAGTAGAAATGATGGGAATGTGGTGAATAGCACGAATGTGTAGAGATCCTGTAGTTAGGATGAATTTTATGGATTTTTATGAATGATATGCCATGTCATGTGTCTTGCGCTCTAATTGATTTTGATTTTATTCCAAGAGCTATGATAAATGGATTTGAATGATGTTTGTCCCAAATTGTAGGAGACTTAGAGCCCTACATTTGGTGATTTTAGCGTGATTGCTGGTTGGTCAGAAATGGGTCCGTCGAAGATCCCAATTCCAGCGAACGGATGGCTGAGGCTCAGGGGAGGTTTTTCTGGAAACAGGCATTTCGATATGTTGAACTGGGTTCGACATACTATTTTGCTGTTAGTTTTGGACCAGAGCCTTGAGTTCGATAGACCGAAATGTGTCGGTCTTTCATTTCAGGGGACTTCAGAGTAGGGATTTTCGAACGACCAAGTCCCAAGTTTCGGTCAACCGTTCTGGGTGTCTGATGCCTAGTTTGCTGTGTCGATCTGGTTCGATCTGTCGAAGCAGGCCCCTGGCCCATATGACTTAATGTGTATTTAAAATCAGAACATATGGCTTTAAATAGATAATGAGCATGTATTAGTGATGTTTCTCATATTGAAGGCATGGAGGAATATAGAATTTAATTAAATGAAATTGAATGATGGTTTTACGTGATTTTGGGCATGAGACCCATTAAGAGTTGAAGTGCTTTAATTATGTTTTAAGCATGTATTGATGATAGTGAATCCATGTTAATAACATGAGGTAAATATGGAAATGTTTCCAAGATTAAATGGGGTTTTAATAAGAAAAAAACCCTAATGTTTATGAAAGTGAATTATGTGTTGTTTCGGATCCACATAGTGATAAGGTAATATTCTTAGGGGTTGTGGACCTCGATGAGACAGGTTAGCCCAAGCGTGGTTGTCGAGGTTCCAGATCCACAAAGTTCCGTGGTTGTCGAGATTTAGGGGTGGTTGAAAGAGACCAGGTTACTCCCACTTAAGACTGTGTCGACTGAACCTAGGAATGAGAGTACTAGGTGCCAGGACAATTTTTGGGCACCAAGAAAGGCGTATCTTCGTGCATGTTAAATAAATGAGATTGAGGCTTTTTGACCGAGGCAGTCGTCCTCCCACACGGGGAAGGATACCGCGATAGTGCAGGTTAGTGAGGTTTATGCCTTGCATTCTGCTTATGGCCTAGTCACTTTTGATCAAGGTGATACTAGTGATTAGTGAGGTTTGCACCCGAGGCTGTCGCTGGCATGGTTACAGGAATTGTGTGGTTCCCCAGCGGAACCACACAGTTCCTGTAACCATGCCGGTGATAGCCTCGGGCTTGGCGCAAAAGGCCAAATGTGCGAGGGTCGGCAAAGTCACGGCAAAACAATAAAAAGTAAATGATAAAAATGCAGGAGTCGCCACCTAATCTACTTGAAAACGGGAGTCGAGGAAAACCTTTTTAAAACATTTAAAATCATGTCATAAAAACCAATGGAAAAGGTCAACACGAACCAGAAAATGGGCAAGAATACCTGTTACGCACGAGGAAGGTATTAGGCACCCTCGTGCGCCCGAAAAATCGGTCTTTCATGGGTTTTTCGTTTACTTATATGAAATGTTGGCTTTTTAGCCTATTTCTGTACGCCTAAGGGCGATATGCCATGCAATGCTACATGCAAGTGGTGTCTTATGCTAAACATGGGTAGAGAGGCTGTAGGATGTGTCCTAATGCTCATAAAGGTCACCCAAGTTGTGGATCAAACACTGGTGCAAAGATAATGCACAGATATGACCAATGATCTAATAATACCAAGTGACTTTCGTCCTCACTTTACTATATGCAAAACCTAAGCTACCATGCATAAAAATGGATGAAAACAGACTGGAGTCATCCTGATATATCCAGGAGAACACCCAAACAAAACCAAAGGCAAAGCAAATCGGAAATCACACTAAATATCATGCCAAAAAGCTACTGTGTGTAGTGGAAAACAGGCATGTGCGCCTATGTGGTGTGCCAGACTGGTGCGCCACCTATGTGCGACTATGCAGTGCGCCACCTATGTGCGCCTATGAAATTGCAGGTCAGATAGTAAGTTAGACTAATGTGCCTTGCGATGAAAAACCTTGCAAACATGCATAACAACATCTGAAAATGCATCATGGGCATCTAAAAGACCTGATCACATGTGAGTTCCCCCCTCTTCCACAAGGTCATAAAGGAAAGAGGAAACCCAAGAAAACATGACATGGATCTTGTGCTCAAGGGCAATTAGCCTCACACAAGACCACACAACCCTACTCTGATGAAGGCTAATGAATCCTAGCTATGCCACTTGGGTTGGGATCATGGACTGATGCAAAAGAACTCCACACAAAGAGTTCTGGAAAGCCATCAGTTCACCATACCCAAGCGGCAAGCCAAAGTTCACTAGATGCAAAACTAAAGCAAAGGATGTTATTACATGCTGAAATCATGCAAGCAAGAACATGGCATATCATGGATAAAACATCAGGAAAATCAAAGTCCAGGACAAACAGTAAGGCATGCAAATCATAATGCAAAATGAGCTGCCTGCACCTCGTGACCAGGCTGGTGCGCCAGCTCGGTGCACCAGGCTGGTGCGCCAGATTGGTGCACCCTAGAAATTCTGAATCAAACTGTAGTCTGATTTCAAAGTCTAGTCCAGATGCATACAATGAATTAGGTTACTGACTATTCAGATACCTAGATGCCAGAAAACTTAGTCATGTTAAATAAACAAGCATTAAAACACCCTTATCATTCCCTCATCAAGTCATGCATGTTCATGGATTTATATGGACTGCAATAACTGTTGATGGATTTTATGATTTATGCAGTGATTTTGTTGACTTAAAGAGCATGCGGAAATGATAAGACATGTAAAGAGGATGCATTACAGTTAATGTTCCATAACTAGTGATCACATAGGACTATGATTCATTACTAAAAATATCATGCAGTGCAAAAGTCATCATGGCAAAGAAGCAATGAACATATAAGGAAGCATCATGAACATCCAAAATAACACAGAAAGGCATGAAAGAACATCACTATATAGACAATATATCAGTTTAGTTGCAGGTTTTATCCAGAATATTATGTATAACCTATGTGGAAAGATGAGTAAAGGACCTTACCTTGCCTAGGGTGTCTCCTCCTTGAATGGCTCAAGGTATCTCCTCCTTGTTACTTTGGACTCAGTTGGGAATGCTTAGGGATGCGGGAGTGTGCTCTGGAAGTTGGGGTGCTGGTTGCTAGAGTGGGTGGGTTGCTAAGAGAGGGTGGACAGCCAAGAGAGTGAGTTGCCAAGAGAGGGAAAAGGCTGCTAATGGATGGCTTTTTAAAGAGAAAGAAGATGTAACTCCTTGGGATGCAAAAGGCCTCGAAACTCAACAACCTTGCGTAGATTCGTGAGGAATATTCACAAGTGCAGGTTACAAGCACATAAGATGAAAAGCCAACAACCAGCACCTTTAAAAGTGGTTGTGCGCCAGCTTGGTGTGCCACCATGGTGCGCCAGCTTGGTGCTCCATTGTGGTGCTCCACGTTGGTGCTCTAGATCTAACTGCTTGAATTATAAATTGGACCATGAGTTTGCTATAGGCTTAGGGTAACCAAGGTACCAGATAAGATTCAACTAAGGTTAGGCTTGTCGTATCCAAAGCAAAACTTTTGGAGAGTTCACCTACGAGCCGCCTCAAAATCAAGGTGTCTACAGCAGTGATGGGACGGAATGAGCAGGGCTACGGATGAAGACACGGCTCGTGAAGGAGAGAAAGAGAAGAGTACTGTGCATGGTTTGTCCAGAAGCCAATCAAGATTCCATGCGCACACAGGAGCCACAACAGGCTAAAGTACCACTCAACCAGGGAAACCAAGCCAACCCAGCCACATACAAAGAGAGAAACACACATTGGACTAGAAACACTATGATTGCCCATTAATAAACCATTTTACACAATTATTGCAATTATTCCATGGTATATAATAATCTAAATAATCGACCCAGGTGTTACATGTAACCAAACGAGTCTTCAATTCATTGAAGTTTTCTTCACATTGCAAATCCCAAATGGAAGGAATCTCTTTCTGAGTCAGCCTGGTCAGAGGTGCTGCAATCTTGGAGAAGTCCTGTATGAATCTCCTGTAATATCCTACCATGCCCAAGAAACTTCTGATCTCTATCATGATTTTGGGCCTGTACCAATTGCTGATTGCTTTTACCTTAGCTGGATCTACTTTAATTCCCTTGCCTGAGATGATATGACCAAGAAATGTGACTTCTTTCAGCCAAAACTCGCATTTGGAGAACTTTGCGTTGAGTTGAAACTATCTTAGGGTCTCTAGCACAATCCTCAAATGCATCTGATGAGTCTCTATATCAAGGGAATACACCTACACATCATCAACAAATACCACTAAGAACTAATCCGAGTAGGACTTGAATACTCTATTCATCTAACTCATAAAAGTAGTTGGTGCATTCGTCAACCCGAATGGTATAACTAAGAACTCAAAATGTCCATATCAAGTACGAAAAGCTGTCTTATGCACATCAGATTCCCGAATCTAAAACTAGTGATACCCTGATCTCAAGTCAATCTTCAAAAAGGTCGAATCTCTCTGCAACTAATCAAACAAATCATCTATCTTGGGCAGAAGGTACTTATTCTTGATAGTTATCTAATTCAGTATCCTGTAATCTATGCAAAGACAGAGCAAACCATCCTTCTTCTTGACAAACAAAACTGGTGCAACCCAAGGTGATACACTCAGTCTAATGAATCCTTTGTCCAGTAACTCCTGAACTTGATTTCTGAGTTCCCTCAATTTTGCTAGTACCATCTTGTAAGGAGTCTTCAAAATAGAACTAGATTCTGGCGCCAAATCAATTTGGAACTCAACCTTTCTTTGTAGCGGCATCCTAGGCAAGTCCTTTAGAAAAATATCAAAGTACTCTCAAACCACAGGTATGTCCTATACCCTTAAAGTAGAAGAGGAAGATGCTATCACACTGATTAAATATACCATGCAACCTCTCACTAGGTGGCGGTAGGCCTTGATTGCCGAGATAATCGTCTTTTGTTCTCCCGACCTAACTCCTTGGATCATGCACCATACTTGACTTGGACATTTTGTTAGAACTCTCTTCTTGGCACAGTCGATCATAGTTGAATGTTGTGCTAGTCAGTCCATCCATAGGATTACATCATATTCCTGCATGTCCATAACTATCAAACTAGCCCTGAAGTCTTAGTCTCCCAATTTCATGTTGACTGACCATAGATACTTCCATGCTAAACTATGCTCTCCTAGTGGGGTCACCACATCAAGATGGAAAGCCAATCTAGCTAGCTTGTCTCAAATCTCAGCAGCAAATGACTAAGAGATAAAGGAAAATAAACTCCCTGAGTCAAACAAGACTCTAGCCATTCGATCAGCTACAAGGAAGGAACTTAATTATCACATAATAATAATAATAATAATAATAATAATAATATCATCATCATCATCATCATCATCATCATCATCATCATAGGGAAACAGTGTCAGATACAATAGTACATAAAAAAGGGAAAGATCATGATACATAACACACTATTGCTCCTCCTCTACAACGTCCCTAAAAGGACCAGCATCAGGAGCAACTATGGAAAACACTTGTCTCTTGATTGGTTGGCGGGGGGTATCTCTAGCTAGCTTTGGAGGATCGGGGCAGTTCTGTTGAATATGTCCAAGCCTTCCACAGTTGTAGCATACCATCTTCTTAGGATTCCTCTGTCGGTCGTAACACTGTGTTATGCCCTACATGGCCACAAACAAAGTAAGATCTTCTTTTCCCTATGCAACTGCTCGAACCAACTTGACTGTGTCTAGTGCTTCCTCCCCTCACAACTAACTTAGAGCGCTCCTTCCTTTTCTTCTTGAAGCTCCCAAAACTGCTGGAGCTCTGCTTCCCTGAAGTGAAAGACCATGGAGCGAACACCTTCCCCATACCTTTGGGGTAATCTTCCAAGAACAACTTACGATCATCCTTATATCTGGTTTCTAGCTCCATCGCATCCACCAAGGCTGGGCATTAGTGGCCTAGGACCTTTGATCTGATTGTTGGGCTCACACCTTCCACAAATCTCTTAGCTTTGCTCTTTTCTGTATCAAAAGTCTATGAGAACGGTTCCAGTAGTGTGAAGGTCGCCTCATACTCAACTATCGACATATTGCCCTTCTTTAGATTCTTGAATTCCTTATCCAACCTGTCTCTTTCATGTTTTGGAAAGTACTTTTCATAGAAAGCATCTTGGAAATCCTCCCAAAAAATCATCAATAGGTCAAAACTTGGGAATTTCGTGTGACGTGTGGCTCTTCACCACAAATCAACATCGCCCTTGAATTGAAATGTGGCTAGCCTAACCTGTTTCTCTGCTGGGCACTCCATGTCCTCTAGAATCTTCTCAACCTTTAGCAGCCACACCTAACAATGTTTTGGCTTGCTCCGACCATCAAAAGTCGACACACTATTTCGGGCGAACTCCTTGAGCCATGGGTCTACCTTAGTCCCATTTGTATTGTTCCTAATGAAAGTCTAGGCAAACCCCTACATAATGAGGCTCAGTTTCTACTGTATACCTCCCCAGTCGCTGTCTTGCTCCTAGCTAGAACTTATTGCGGGAGTCTTGCCCTTGTCTTATCCTTTGGGTGGCATCTTACTACTACCACAAACAAACAAGCAAATACATCAGGTGCAAACATTCTCCATTGTGCAGTCCTTAAGGAGTCACTAAGCGGACACTACTAAGCTAGTGTACTTAGTAAACCTAAGTTCTGATACCACTCTATAACACCCCAATGCTACACAACAGTATAGATATTACCCAATTAATTTATTAAATCTAAATTAACAAAAACAAGCAATTTAAATAAATAGAACTTACTAACCAGGCCTATGTGCGGCTATTGCGACTCCAACAATTTGTACCAAAACAAGATTGCTCCTCCACGTATGCACATGAGACAAAGGCAATAAAATCACAGGTGAGTGACATTATTGTCACCCAATATGCCCCCTAAAACCAAAACTGACGAAAAACCCTAAGTAACTATCAAAACACGAAGGAAAGCCATGACCACAGCAATTGGTGACCAAAACCTATTGTATCACCCTAGCGATAGGTGATCAACCTGGCTACAAGCAGTCGACAAAGCTCCATCCTCGACCACATTGCACTGCTATGGTGAACCATCCCGTGCAAGAGTTAAACTGCCTCAGCTACAGCCTCAAAGTAGCGCACCACACTGGTTCAAGTACAGGATGCGTCCTCACAATGCCCCTGATGCTCGAGCACTTGAGGACTCTAACTCCAGACTCGACCAACACCAGCACTAAGGGTAGTCCAAGTCTACCAATACCCTGGGTCCTGTAATACCGCAACAGTCACTAGGCTCACTCCTCAGACCAACACTCGACAATCACGACCTAAGACACGTCCTCGACTACACAGAGGTCTCAATATCCCTTGTCGGGTCGGTCTTTTGGCTTATGTGGTTCCTACAAAATCTCGAAATTCTTTTTTCAAAAACATGCACAGCTTCCTTTTCAAATTTGTTTTAAAACCATTTTCAAAGCTTTATCATTATCAAAAACCAATTTACCAAGCTTTTCATAAGCATTTAATTCATTTATCCATTTATTGGCTCACAATCATTTTTCACGTATTTCCTACATATTATAGGAAATCATCATCTCTTCATTCATTATTCTTGTATTTCTCACGTATTTCATATGTATTTAACATTACTATTTACTCACAGAGGCCATGCCTTCAATCCATTATTTATTTATCAATATTATCATCAAAAACTGTCACTGAAACCAACAGATCCTGGTTACTGAAAGCAGCAAGTCGCGTCGGCCATTCGTGCTAGATCATCAAATGGGCTGCCCAAGCCTCTGAAATCCGCAACCTCATCACATCTTCGACTCGTGCTAGAAGGATTCGCCTTCCAGTCGTGCCAGACCTTTTATAGACAACTCAAAAAGCTCATAACATGCAACCCATTCTCAGAAAATCTATAAAAATTCCATAAAAAACTATAGTAAACATTAGGAATCAATTTTACACATCCGAGGCATGCATAACCACATCTCGATATCCTTATAAGTCATTCATGGAATGGATTCACATATATTTCATTAATTTTTTTCATTAATCAACTTCATTTTTCAATAAAACATGATAATCACTGAAAATCTCAAAAATCACCACCACAGGCATGCAAGTCTAGGTTTCATGCTACCATGTTGATCTCCTTGCCAAAATATAATCCTAGGCATGACTCTAGGAATGTAAAGAGGGAGGGAACGCGTACTGTTTGGAGTTCACCAGTAGTTCCACTTTTCGACGAGCTCTCTAGTGATCTCTGGCGAGCCTTCCCTGGCATCCACACTCCACTAGTGGTGCCTCTCCTCTGACGGTTAGGCTCTAGTGACAACGTCAGCAGCAATAGCTCATTGACGACAATCCCCTTTTCTCCCTCACTCTCACAGTCTCTCCCAATCTCTGCTCTCTCTCTCCCCTCTTCCTCTATCTCTCTTGTTTTCCTTTCATCTTCCAATGTAGCAGGCCATGGGTTTTTAAATCACCAAAGCAGCCTCTTGGTCAAGGAGAAAGGCTTGACATAGCAAGGAAGATGGCATTAGGTGGCGAGTCAGTGGGAAAGACGGACACAGAGAGTCAGCGGCATTTCTTGTTTCTCTGACATTTCACTGTTCAAACTACGTGCCAATAATTCACACCACCAATATTGTTGGTCCGCCACGCCTAGTGTGCTCACCTACTAAGTCTGCCTCTTTACCAAGCCCACTGTACCTGCCTACTAGGTTCAATGCAACCCTTACAGGATAGTGCCAGAGAGAAAACAAGAGCCCAAACATAAAAAACTAAGCATAAAAACACTCAAACTCCAACACGTATTCTCATAATCACAAGGAATCAAATTCTAGAGCACAAACACTAATATTCAATCTCATTATCAAAATACATTGTCTCTAGTTGTAACGCCTCCAAACCGGGTGCTATAGAATCTAAGCTACTAACTAAGATTAATGCACTTTGAAAGAGAAATCAAGCTGTAATCTACCTAGAACTTGTGTGTGTGGTTAGTGGCTCCTGTCTTTGAACACCAGACTAGACTGCACTCCAACAAAACACCTGAAAACAAGACAAGGTAAAAACACACATGAGTGGCTTCTAGGTCATCCAGTACGTGCTACCCAAAACAGTGGAAACAAAACTTAAAAATCCACAATCTAGGCTTTTAAAATCCTTAAAGCTCTTCCTAAAATTTTTCCCCTAAATTCTAATCTAGGTTTCCACTGAAAGTAAAACTCTAAATGAATCTCTTATTAAAGTTCTGGAAATCCTCTTCTGGAAAAACTCAGTAAATCATGATCTTTTAAAATCTTTCTTTCTGTTCTAAGACTCATGTACTAATCTAATGCATTTCTGGAAAACAACTCTGGGACTAAACTCCAACTTAAAAACAAAATCTCGAATCTGACTAAAACACGATTCTTGGCTAGACTAGCCCTAAAATTCTGATCTCGTTTCAGCTAGAATATAGTTAAAACACAAAAGCCAAAACAGAGCTTGATTTTAGCTTAAATCTAATTCTGAATCTTAAATCTGAAAACTCTTTTCTTTTCTGGTGCCACGTTAATCAGAGGTGAGCTAGCTAATGGAGGGAGAGGCACCAACCTCAACCTCCTATGCTGCCACGATGAAAGTCTCTATGCTGGACATTCCATCGTCTACCTCGGTTAATAGGCTGCACTCTTGGGCTCCTCTGAGCCAACAGGCTTCACTATTTTATTTGTATACAGGGATGCATTTCCCAATGCTCCTCTTCTTTCTTGGTGTTTGAGCTCACAGGTTATCTTACCCAGTCCATTCAACACCTTTCCATAGATTCCCAGTCTCTCTAGCTGGGGTCAACTCTAGAAATCTTATTCTGAAAACATGCATCTTTTCTTTGAAATCTTTATTCTAAATCTTTTCCATTATGGGGATCTTTTCTGTAAAACTATTCTTTTCTTCTAAGATGTCTCTTGTAATTCTCTATAAAGCTCTTTCTAAACAATATGCCAAAACATCGCAATTAGGCATAAAAATCCATTCATAATTATCTCTATTAAAATCACTTTTTACTTGGCTCTGGGGTTTAGTTCGACATACCAGACCAAAATGGAAGACCGATCTAGGCCTAGACGCCCAGATCGGTCGACTGAATTTCGAAATAGTCGTCTGAGTTTCCCTAGATCGGGCAACCGAGACATTTCGATCATCCGAAATCCCTTGGAACGAAATACCAAGCATTACGGTCTACCAAAATCAGGGTTTTAATTGAATACTATCAGGAAATCGACATGTCAAACCTAATTTGGGATATTGAAATGCCCGTTTTCAGTAAACTTCCCCTGAGCTCAAATCACTTGTTTGTTAGAATTGGAACCTCTAGTGGACCCCTTTTTGGTGAACAACAAATCCTACACAAAACATATAACCTAGCATGCCAAGTCTACATCTATTTGGGACAAGTTTCATTGAAAACCATAGCATATATCTTGAGATACAAAAATCACAAGCTCAAGAACACATTCAAAAATACTGTAGCATGCCTCTTTAAAAATCAACATAAATCCATTATAATTCATGGAAAAATCTCCAGAATCCCATACATTCATCATCCAACTCAAATCTATCCATTTTCATGCATTTAACTCAAAATCCTAGCATGATCTAGATTTGAACAAGAATAGTAGGAGAGGAAAGGGAAAACGGAGACACGTACTCTCTATTGGTCTCTAGTGATTCCTTCCTCCTCGGTGGCTTCCTCTCTCCTTCCCGGTACTCCTCCAGCTTCCAAGGTCTTCGGAGATCCTATTCCGCCATCAACAACAACCACCTCCTCCTTTCTTCTTCTTCTCTGGCTTTCACTTCCTCTTTAGTTTTTCACCCAAACTTTCTCTCCTCTTTTCTGACATGCGTTCCCAGAGCCTCCACCACCTCCTATTTATTCCACTACTCCCATTGTCATCACCTACCAACGATAGCTACCGAAGATCTCGGTAGAATCCAAGATACGGTATGGCTCAAAGCTGCAGAGAACTGTGGTTAGTGGTGGGTGTTGTGGAGATTTGACCCAGGCCCCACTCGGCCCCACACTAGTCCCACACACACACACACATGACACACTCGGGTCCAAAATACCACATTGTGGGGAAAATATTAGAGATAACACCACTTAAAAGGGGGCTCAACACCAATATCTCATCATTAAACTAATTATCCAACTTACAATTACTTAATTACATTCATTCTGAATAATCTAGGCACAGATATTACACTGGCACAACCTTGGATGTTACAAAACAACAATAAAAGAAAAGTGAGATTGCAATGACCTTTGGTGTCCATGCAAATTCATATAAAATCATGTATAATGTTGTATCAAACAACAATCATTTCTCATTTGACTTAAAATCATGTCTCATGTAAACAACAATCATATCTCATTAAAAAAGTATACCTAAAGAAAAAGAACTTGCAATTGAATTTGCAAGCTTAGCCTTTTATGGTGTAGAAAGTGGTTTAGGTTCTTTCATTAAACTTGTACCTACAAGGAATCAAGTCAAATTTATCAAATACACTACTCATGTTATGCAAATTCATATAAGTGATCAATTCTCATGTCATACACTACTCATGTTAAATTCATATAAGCAATCAATTCTCATTTGACAAAAATTAGGTATCATGTTATCAACAATCATTTATTGTAAACAATCATCATATAAGCAATCAAATTTATCAGATTTATCATATCTCATGCCATACACTAATGTTATACAATTGGCAATCATATCATGTAGACAATGATCATATCCCACCTTATAATAATCATGTCTCATGTAAACAGAAATCATATCTCATTTGACTTAAATCTGGTCTCATGTGAACATATATTATATAAGCAATCAAATTTATCAAAATAGATTCTAGAAATCATATCTCATGTATACACAAATATTATATAAATTCATATAAACAATCTATCATGTTATCAACAATGATCATTGTAAACAACAATCATATATTATATAAGCAATCAAGTTTATCAAAATAGATTCTAGAAATTATATCTCATGTCATATAAGCAATCAATTCTTCTTATTTGACACAAATCATGATTCTAGAAATTTTAGCTTGATAGCAATCATATCTCATGTTACTTAAATCATGTCTCATGTAAACAGCAATCATATTTCATTTGAATTAAATCATGTCTCATGTAAACAACAATCATATCTCACTTATCTTAAATCATGTCTTATGTTATCAGCATCATATCACATAAAAATTAATTAATGTCTCATGTTATGCACATTGATATCATATGAAATGCATTCATATCATCTTATGCACACTCATGTTATGCACATATAAATTAGATTATGCACATTCATATCACACAAATCATCTTCATGTTTCTCGTCATTCACTTCCGAATGTCTTCAAACGACGACGTCCTTTTCCATTTAATTGGATGCTTCATCTTCATCTATTTTAACGCGAGAGAAACAAATCAATTAAAACTTAATAGATTATCATAGACTATCATAGGAAAAGCCACATCACTAGGAGATAGTGTACTTGAGGAGCTTGTTAAGGTCAATCATTTTCATCTTGTGTCTTCATGTTTAGCACCATCAGACTGTTAGTTTCTGATTACCTAGTGTCATGCAACTCAAAACTTAAACATTCCACATGATCATTCAGTTATCAAACTATTCATTCTAAATGATTGTCATTTTCTTTAAGAGTAGGACTACTACCTTAAGATTAGCTATATGCAAGAAAGTTTTCCTGCTGATCTCATGGATAGCAAATAATTTAATCAAGACATTCTATTTTTCATTATTAGTGCTAGCAGTAATCTTAGGTGAATGGCAAGGATACAAATTCAATACACCTTGTATATAGAAATTTGCTAGTAAACAACACAAGATTAATCCGTCTTAATCAATAAACTATCTTAGCCTTTTTTCAAGTATAAATTCTAAATCCATTGATGTCTAAAGAAAAGTGAGATGTATCTCTCACCTTGGAAGCAACAAAGAAGCGACGTTGAGAGAGGCGACGATGGTGGTGAGGGCGTGGAGGGATGGCAGCAACAAAGAAACAACGTAGGTTGAGGGAGGATGTGAGAAGGTGGTCGACAATTGCAAGTACCAATAATGCAAATAAAAGAGAGAAGACATGAGAGGGATCCTCTTGAAGGTTGGCAGTTGCATGAGGGAGACAAAGAGGGCATGAGAAGGATCCTCTTAGAGGTCGACAGTTGCAAGGTGGTCGACCATTGCGAGAGAGAGAGAGAGAGATACGATGTGAGAGGATTAAGTTGAAGAGGACTAGGATTTAGCTGTAGGTGCAAGGTGGTCGACAGCTAAGGGATGTAGAGGTGGGGTGGTGCTCAATGGCTAGGGATTTCGTATTGTTTCAAGAGAGAAGAAGGTGGGGTGGTGCTCAATAGCTAGGGATTTCATTTTGTTTTGAGAGAGGAAATTTATGGGAAGGACAAAATTGGAATGTAAAAAAGTTTATGACCTTTTTTGCAAAAAAAAACTAGTCTTACATTGCCAATAGTACTTTTGAATGGAATTATGCTGCCAATCTTACAAATAGATTCTCAAAATGATTTATAAAAATCTTTTTAAACTCTAATAGAGAGGAGAGTTGGAAGAAGTCTTAACACTAAAAATCAAATTTCTTTTTCTATTATTAATAGTAAACAAATAAAAAAACTTAGTATTTCTATCCCCCAACTGAATCCATTGATCCTTAGATCTTTGGGCCTTAAAAACCTCCTCTTTATCTAAAAGTTCCTTATTAAGTGATAATAGATTGTGTTCTTCTCTAATGGAAAAATCTCTAGGCATAGCAAGGCATATAACCTTTAATTCCTCCTCAACTTTCCTGGTATCAAATGAAAGAGAAGTAAACTTAGAATTATGCCATGAAGAGATAGTTTTTTTGTAATAATTTAACTTCTCAAAAAGATTTAAATCCATATCAACAAAATTAGATAACCATGATTATTGTAATTCTATAAAATAACATTTATCTAGTAGCCACATATTTTCAAATTCGGGAAAGTGCATATGTTGGTGCCTACAGGCATTTTTCCTGTAGGCACTTTAAATCCCAACCGTTGGTTTATTTCAACGGATAAGATTAAATTTAAGATGCCTACAATGTCGGGAAAACCTATTGCCTGCTTACGAGCCTCCTTCGCTACGACGGTGCCTGTGCTGCCTCCTCTGGTCTCGACACAGCAGTTGTGCTTCCTAATCCGCCGGTTGTGCTACAGATCCCACTGGCCCTTCGCTGCGACGCTGCCTCCTCTGGTCTCGACACAGCGGTTGTGCTTCCTGATCCGCCGGTTGTGCTACAGATCCCACTGGCCCTTCGCTGCGACGCTGCCTCCTCTTGTCGTGAGCAATAGGCCTGAAGGGGAAGGGGTGAAGGAATGTGAACCAAACAAAGCGATTTTAAAAGTTTTTATGTATGATTTGCCTCCCGAGTTCCATTTTGGTCTTTT